>JAFVLL020039729.1:0-26554 GCA_021397915.2 Tor tambroides | reverse complement strand
AAACATTAGTGCTGTATGTGTGTGTACACTTCTTAATTATGGTTACACTCATATTGAAAGATCATTTATGTTTATGTGTGCTCACTTTTTAAAAACGCTTATAAATCAACCAAATCATGTTTCTATTTAAATGTAGTCTTTTGCACAGGTTTCCATAAGGGTTTTGATATGGGGATTGGTTTAGGCCATACATAAAATATGAATCATGAATCTGATATTAAAAAGTGGAATTCTGAGACATTCTTAACCTTACTAATATGGTGAAAAAATGTGTTTGTCAATTAGGCTAATTTGGGAACTTAGTGTGCTGAGTCAGGATGGCAGCTAAAAAAGAAAGGTAGACATTAGGAGCTATTTTAAAACAAGTACAAGTAAGTCACTTATTTAAATAATACTTAGCCATAGATGTTTTTCCTCACTGATCATTTGATATGCGTCAATGTGTTATTTTATCAGTTGAAGTGACAGAAACAGTCCTGCCAGGCTGTAGCTCAGGAAGAGAGGCAGGTGGAGGAGCAGGGTCACGATTGAGGCTGAACAGTAACATGGTGATATTTAGTGAGAGCAGTGAGATTCAGTATTTTGACAATATTAAGCTGATGATCTATTGTACACTCTTTAAGTGTGTGTTTGAAATGACAGCTTTGAATAGGCACAAGTTGTTTTCTCATTGTTCAATTTATCAGGTGACAGAAACAGTTCTGCCAGGCTGTAGCTCAGGAAGAGAGGCGGGTGAAGAGGCAAGGTCACAGGTGAGGTCAAACAATGACATGGTGATATATGTTATAGTGAGATTCAGTATTGTGACAAATATTAGTCCTTAATTGTGCCTATTCAAAGCCCTCAGTTCAAACACAAATTGTTGTCTCATTATACAATTTATCAGGTGACAGAAACAGTCCTGACAGGCTGTAGTTCAGGAAGAGAGGCAGGTGGAAGAGCAGGGTCACAGGTGAGGTCAAACAATGACATATGTTAGTAGTGAGATTAGTACTCTGACAGATGTTAGAATGATGATCTACTGTAAAGTTCCTTATTGTGCATTTGAATTGAGAGCTTTGAATAGGCACAAGTTATTTTCTCACTGTTCAATTTATCAGGTCACAGAAACAGTCCTGCCAGGCTGTAGTTCAGGAAGAGAGGCAGGTGGAGGAGCAGGGTCACAGGTGAGGCCTTGGCTGGTAACAATGTGATAATAAGAGTAAATATAGATGTAATTTGTTTTGTATTATATTGAGGTTGCACTGGTATATTAAGAGGTCTGTTAAGCACTCATCATAGATGGATTTAATAATGTAGGCATAACGGGGTTGCTACCCTCAGGAGTCTGTAGATACAGAGTGATTAACTTTGTATTGTGGTGTATTTTTAAGGAAACTGATCCAGCTGTAGACAGCAATAGACAGAGTAGCAGTGAGATTGATGACAACAAAGAACAGAGTGACAACAATGAAGAAGGGCATAGAACTGGAGATATTCTGGACTTTGACATCAAGCCAAACCAACCTCACCCTAAGAACACTGCAGTTCAAAAACTGTTGAATAGGGTCCTCCATTTTCAGGATAGTTGGTACAAGCAGTATCCATGGCTTCACTATAGCCCCACGGTGAAGGGAATTCTTTGTTTTCATTGTGTGAAAACATACACAATAAAGAAAAATACACTGTCTAAAAAGGCAGACCCTGCATTCTCCTCAAAAGGATACAGTAACTGGAAGAATGCTCTTGTTAACTTTGAACGCCACCAGAATTCTAAATCCCACCATCATGCCGTCACAGTTAGTGCTCAAGAAACAACCCCAATTGATTCACAACTTTCAAGTGCCTGGGCAAAACAACAAGATAATGCTAGGCACTGTCTGCAAAATATTGTAAGTTCAATATGGTACCTTGCTAGGCAGGGTTTGGCACTGCTAGGCCATGAGATGCAAGATGGGAATCTATTTCAGCTTTTGAAATTCAAAGCCAAGGATGATGACCGTCTCTCTAGTTGGCTATCCCGTTGTCATGACTATACCTCTCCTCCGGTGCAAAATGAGATTTTGCAGTTGTTAGGAAATTGTATTGTCAGAAGTATTGCAGTCTCCATCCAGTCTCTACCGGTTTTGCAGTATTCAGTCATTATAGATGGCACTCAAGATGTCTCAGGATTAGAGCAAGAATCTATATGTTTTAGATATGTGGACCATGACCTGATAGCACAAGAGGTTTTTGTTGGTTTGTATGAAGTTCCAGGAACTACTGGAGGGGAGATTGCTAGGATGGCTACTGATGTCCTCATGAGGCTAAATATCCCTATGTCTGGCTTAAGGGGTCAGACATATGACGGTGCTGCCAATATGTCAGGAAGACATTCAGGTGCACAAGCAGAACTTAAGAGACAACAGTAACTGGCTTTGCATGTGCATTGTGGGACACACTGTCTTAACCTGATTTCACAGTCAGCTTGCCCAGCCAGTCCTGTGATACGTGATGCCTTGCAGTGGGTCCATGAGCTAGGGACATTAAGCCACCAGTCTGGAAAATTCAAAGCCATATTTTCAGCAGTAGCAGCAGGTTCAGAAGGACCATCGATATCACTCAAACCACTGTGCCCAACAAGGTGGACAGTGCATTTAAATTTATGCATTTAGCAGACGCTTTTATCCAAAGCGACTTACATTGCATTCAAGTTACAGTTTCTACATTTTATCAGCTCTTGCTTTCCCTGGGAATCGAACCCATGATCTTGGCGTTGCTAGTGCCATGCTCTACTATTTGAGCTACAGGAAAGCTCCAGTGCGAGGAAAAGCTATCAAAGCAGTGCTGTCTGTAGATGTGTATAAACAAATTAACTGACACCTTTTTCAGAACCTAGGTCTTGCTTTTATTCACCATACATTTCACTTCCTATTTCTCCGTGTTCACCCATAATTCCCCCAGACCTCGTACGTCATCTCTTGTGGACAACCACAGGGAAAAATAACAAGTAACCATTAACATAATCTACATCCCCCTTCTTAATGAGGGGTATATCTGGATATTTAACATGAATATAAAATTGAAATTGAATTAACAAAAGAAAAGATTTTAACAGCTATAACATGGTTTACCCTTAGCTTTACCTGCTAAATAAGTGACAGTGAACAGTGAAACTGGCAAACATTGTGCAACCTGACACAATGTATAAACTGACATGCATACCAAAACAGAATGCAACACTGTTCCCACAATACTGTTTTTTTTTTTTTTTTTTTTTTTCACACAGCCACAAAGAACAGGACTGCTGCAATAAAAGTGGTATGAACAGTCTGAGCTTATTTAGTGTAGTCTTTGTATAGAGAGTTGGGCCTTGATATTCTCCCTGAGCGGGTGACCACCACAGATGGTTCCTGCACCTGTTCTGTTTGCGGCGGGTCAACATTAGCCTGGGGTTCTGGCAGAGGTTCACTATTGGTATTAAGTGGGACCTCTGTTGTTGTAGGTGGAGTTCCCCCTCCTCAAAAGTGAAAGTGTCATATTTATCTTGAGCATCGGGACCAGCGAGGTTGAGAAACGTGTACGCTTGCACTTTTTTTGTTGCTGCTGAAAGACCGGTGTTGCGGTATATGCGCCATTCGCGCTTAAACTTCGTCCAGTTGTCCGCAATATTTTCGTCAAAGACAAGGGGGTCAATCTTACGAAGTCCTTGTGCCATCGTTACTACAGGCTAACTTCTGACACCATGTAGATGTGTATAAACAAATTAACTGACACCTTTTTCAGAACCTAGGTCTCGCTTTTATTCACCATACATTTCACTTCCTATTTCTCCGTGTTCACCCATAATTCCCCCAGACCTCGTACGTCATCTCTTGTGGACAACCACAGGGAAAAATAACAAGTAACCATTAACATAATCTACATTGTCTCAGTACGAAGGTGTTTTATCTAGCTTGGAGGAGATGGCATCAAAAGGCTTCAACACAGGTATGAGGGCAAATGGACTGCGAGAGAGGTTTGAAAAGGGTGAAATCGTGCTTGGGCTTTTTTTGGCATTAGAAGTGATTGAGTTAGAGTGTCTCAACAAGTCCCTGCAAAAATGGACAGAAACTATTGCAGGAATGAGAAGTGCAATAGAGTGGGTCAGGTCCACTCTACAAAGCAAACGGAATGAGAAAAGCTTTCAGGAGGTTTTTGATAAAGCAGTGGCAATGGTTGACTCCCTTGGGATTGAGTCCATTCAGGTTCCTCACCAAAGACAGCCACCAAAACGATACACTGGCGAGGCAAGCCAGCACACTCCCAAGTCAGCCGAGGAGCATTACAGAACAGAGTTCTATAAAATGCTAGGTAGTGTTGATACTCAGCTTCAGGACAGGTTCTTAAACCAGCCTGATCTAGATGTCTTGCTGAAGCTAGAGGAAACTACTGACTGGAGAAGTGAATGACACTGTTGATCTGTACTCAGAACTGAACAAGGAGAGCCTAAAAGTCCAGTTAGCCATGTTTTGGTCCAAAAACACTTTCAAATCCAGTTCTGAAGTGACTGATATCATGAGAGGAATGCCAGTTGAAGTGAGAGGCCTGCTTGATCAAGTTGAAACTCTTCTAAGGCTTCTTTTAGTCGTTCCAGTCTCATCAGCTGAGGCTGAAAGAAGTTTCAGTGCTCTAAGGAGACTGAAAACATGGCTCAGAACAACAATGGCACAAGTGAGACTAAACAGTATTGCTGTGTGCCATGTCCACCAGGACAAACTGGACAACATTGACATCAATCAAATATGTCAACAGTTCATTTCTGTTAATGACAGGCGCAGACATGTATTTGGATTCTTTAAGTAGAAAGGAACAAGACAGTAGACACAGTGACGTTGACAATTACATTGCACTGTGAACAAAGTTCTGAGTTAAAATAAATCTGTTAAACTGTCTCCTTGTCATTATTAGTTACCTGTAACATTACACAATTTATTAGTTAACACATTTATGAGGTCAGTATAAATTAAAAACCTTAATATATTATCCTATTTAATGAGACATTAACATATTCCGTGGATGTCCCCACCAATTTCAAAATCAAACCTATGCCCCTGGTTTGCGGGAACATCCTCAGGACTGTCTGACATCTGAAATGTGTCAGACTCAAACTCCCCTCTCTCCCCTACTGTTGGTTTTCTATTGTTTGGTTTTCTATTGTTTGATTGTGTTGTGTCACTGTTTCTTCTGTTAACTTTCCAATGTTCTTTCTGTTATAAGTCCAAATTACAAAAAAGCCTTTGTCTATTTTTGTGTGTTTTTGCCAAAAATGTTACTTGCCAGTCTGTGCCAGATGGTAGAATTAAAAGCAGTGTTGTTGTTTGTGATGTCTTCAGCTGTGAATTTTTTTTTGATCACCTCAATTCCTCCTGCTGCAATCCACAGGTCTTTCCTTATTGCTCCATTCCCTCTTTTAGATTTTGCCATCCCATATTCCAATATTTTTTGGTATACAGCTTTACTCAGTTAAGTAATGGCAGTACTGGATTTCCAAATAGCTCTTAAAACATTTCAAAGTAGTAGTAGGTGTTTTCAATCAAAGATAATTTGATATGCATGATGGTGATGGTGTGATTAAACAGTGTGAACCAATGTGCATGCACATAAACTGGAATGTTTTATTGTAAATTAATTCACAAAAATGTGTATACCTTAAACCTTGTGTGTATGTGTTTGTTTGTATGTATGCATGTTTGTTTTACATAACAGTACTTAATTTTTTTTTTTTTTTTTTAAACAACAATAACAAAAAAGTTCAACAATAAGATCTCTGACTGCACAGAGACCTGATAAGACCCCATGTACACCTTTGTGTCGTCTTGAGTGCTCTCCCTCCTGCCTCCATATCTGTTGTCTGCCTGGCTGTACACTGGCTCTTCCTGGATGCTCGGGACTGGCTGACTTGCTTTGCCTTCCAGTTTGGTCTGCGTTTTCCTTCAGTTGCTATCAAGGGCTCCCTGCCCCTTTCAGGCATGTTTCCAGTGGTGGCTCTTGCCTTAATGAAAGGGTTGAGGAACCTCATGATGGCACAGTACTTTTACTGCTTTTGACTCTCGGCTGCTGATTCATTTCTTTGAGGGGGGGGAAAAAAAAAAAAAAAAAACTCGGACCCCAGAGGGTTCATTTAATTGGTAACACTTTACATTAAGGTTCCCTTTATAAAGGGTTTATAAAGGTGTTCATAAATGACTAATAACTCATTTACAAATGCATTATAAATCATTGATAAGCAGTTATAAATACATGAATAAAAGGGTGTTTTGTGATGCAATACCTGCCAAATATTGAGCCATTTTTAACTCACGTTATAAATGCTTAACAAATATATTTATTAATACTCACTTCACTCAAAACCAGATTCATGATTTATTTTATGATGCAACAAAAATGTACTATTGTAGCAAGACTGAAGGATGTTGTATTTTTGATTTTCTCCTTTATTTCTCATGACTACTCTATACCTTACCCATGATTCTCCGCAAAGGTTCATGATGCCTATCCACAGCACTGATTAGAAACTGATGTATTTTGTTTATCAAGATGAAATTATTATCTTGATTTTTATTTTGGGTAAAAATCATAAAAGCACAACAATGACTTGATGAGATATTAATATTAAAAAATTAATTCCAATATTGGCTGAGAATCTTAATGTAATGAACCATTTATTAATGATTTATAAATGTTAATAACTTGTGAAAGTGTACCTTAATGTAAAGTGAACATCTGTGAACCTTTTATTAATGACTATTAAACGTTAATAACGTCTAAATGTGAACCTTAATGTAAAGTGATCACCTGTGAACCGTTTGGCACGTCCTGATTTTGCTGAGTTCAATGTGTTCCTAGGTCAACATATATTGTTGACCCTGGAACAACATTTTAAGTCAGAAATTTAGTCTTGACCATATCTCTACACCTAAACCTAACCTTACCCATGAGTAATGCCTAAAATCAGATTTAATGATGGATGAATAATACTGATATACAAGCACCAAACACTGACTGTAACCCTAAACTTCACAAAAACTATAAAATGGTTCTTCAAATCTGATTGGCTAATCACAGTGTTGTTCCAGGGTCAACAAAGATGTTGACCTAGGAACACGTCAAACTCAGCAAAATCAGGTTCTGCAACCATTTGTTAATGAGCTATAAACATTAGTAACCTGTAAAAGGGAACCTTAATGTATAGTGAACACCTGTGAACTATTTATTAATAATTTATGAACGTTAATAACCTGTGAAAGTGAACCTTAAA
This sequence comes from Tor tambroides, assembly GCA_021397915.2. Lineage (NCBI taxonomy): Eukaryota > Metazoa > Chordata > Actinopteri > Cypriniformes > Cyprinidae > Tor > Tor tambroides. Next base: position 19,296 of record JAFVLL020039729.1, on the reverse strand, counting down.
AGTGAACACCTGTAAACCATTTATTAATGAGCTATAAACGTTAGTAACCTGTAAAAGAGTACCTTAATGTAAAGTGAACACCTGTGAATCATTTATTAATGCGGTATGAACATCATTAACCTTTTAAAGTGAACTTTCAAGTAAAGTGGAAACACTAATCATTTATTAATTATTAATGCACACAGATTTTTTTTTTCTCAGTTAAATGTATTTTATTATTGATGCAATGTGTCAGTAAACAAAACAACTACTTTAAGGGTTACTCCACCCCAAAATGAAAATTGTGTCATTAATCACTTACCCCCATGTCGTTCCAAACCCGTAAAAGCTTTGTTCGTCTTTGGAACACAATTTAAGATATTTTGGACGAAAACCGCGAGGCTTGTGACTGTCCCACCGACTGCCAAACAATTACCACTGTCTTGGCGCTGAAAAGTATGAAAGACATCGTCAGAGCACTCCATCTGCCATCAGTGGTTCAACCATAAAGTTATGAAGCTACGAGAATACTTTTTGTACGTAAAAAACCCCAAAATAACAAATTTATTCAACAGTTCGTCTCCTCTGGTTCAGTGTAGCCCCATATTGGAGAAGCGCACGCTCTTCTTTGCCAGCCGCCTACCGGATACGCTGGATACGCCAGTAGGTAGTAATGCTGTAGTAATGGTTATTTTTGTATTTATTATGGTTTTACTGCAACAATCATAGTTAAACCATGGTGATTGTAATAAATCTATGGTTGAATTTGTTTTTACTATGGTTTTATTGTTAATGCTGTGGTAAAATCATGGTTAATTTTCAAAAGACTACAAATAATTGTGAATTATCCACTTTTGATCCAAGCATCAGATAAATGTAAATGTATTTGTAAATGTACTATGTTAAATGAAAATAATAAAGTTGCAACTGCTACTGAGAGTGGTGAATGTTGTTTTATTATAAACCAGCGGCGGCTGCGCGGGTGAACCGTAACGATGAGCAAAACGCCGGTGAAGTGTGCCCACGCAGAGCAGCCGGGATTTACAGCTGTATCGTCCAAACATCAGCCGGACAGCATTTGCGATCAGAGGCCGACGTCGCGGCGACATATTCCCTATTAGCAAACGCTCCCTGAGCGATATCATGCCGATGGAATTTTGTTTGTTGGGTCGACATCGGCCCAATGTATGTGTGCTGCTAGGGATGGATGGCCTCGAAATTGAGAACCACAAAAATGTATTAACACATGCTTTCTCCTGTTTCAGACAGCCTGACTCCTCTTAGTGGAGATGCAGAGAGTAGGGAAATTGCTTATTCTGCCACAACGCCAATTAGAAGCTGCCATCCCAAACTCCCATTCACTTCTCCAACTCCGGAGCTTCTTGAGTCTCTGATGCAAGAGTCGGGGGCGGGCGGATCATTACGCTTGGTTGCTTTTCCGCGCCGTGGTCCCGCAGGACGTTTATAAAGAGTGGGCATCCACAACATACTGGGATGGTTCCAGAGGTAAACGTGGATTGCCCATGAACGTAAGGCACTTTATAATGATGACGGCATTTACATCAGGCAACGAGACAGAGTACAAAGCTGCAAAGCATGGGCTGAGAAGAGCCATTAAAGCGGCTAAGAAACAGTACAAAGAGAAACTGGACAGTTTCTACTCTACTGCCGATGCCGGACATATGTGACAAGGCCTGCAGCACATCACTGACTACAAAACCACCATGAACAGTAATATCAGCCCCTCAGACAGCCTCCTGGATGACCTCAACACTTTCTATGCCCGCTTCGAGACGTCCAGCGTCAACACAGAGAGGAGGCACACACACTCCCCCCTCCCACTGTCTCATCAGCTATGGTACACAAAGCGCTAAGGAAGATCAACCCTCGCAAGGCAGCAGGGCCAGACAACATCCCTGGGCGGGCCCTCAGAGCTTGTGCTACAGAGCTGGCCGATGTACTCACTTCCATCCTTAAACATCATTGTGCAATGCTTGTGTCACCTGCCTGCCATGTGATTCTCTGTTTTGGAACATTAATGACTGTGGTTTGTGTTTACTCCATCTCCTCGACTCCTTGCTCCTTCACAGTAGACGATGGTGACAGGGATGTCCCGTATACGAACTGATCATCCATTTCTTCTACTTATTAGAAATGGTGTCTTTATACCCTTCAAATTCCAATAATGTCCCATAACTCGAAAACGCTGCAGTAAAATGGTTTCATATGAGGTATGCATATATTATGGGATGTACCGTATAAGAACTGACCATTCATTTCTTCTACTTATTTGAAATAGGGTCTTAATACCCCTCTAAATTGATTAATATCCCATATGTCGTTTTCTATGAATCTTGCAATGATATGAAAGGTAGGAAAATATAACAATACAGAACCGTCAAAGACACCAGTAAATGACATGAATATTAAAGCAGATGTACAAAAAAAAATCCTGAAAAAATGTCATTATATCTCAATCCCTCTGTGTTGTTCCTGCAATTACTGTAATCATAGTAATACACGTGCACCATAATTTCAATCACGGCTGGCCTGACTGTGTTTTTCTGAACTGCGGCTAGCTTGACCGCAGTGTTACATCACTGGACCCAAAAAACCCATAAAATATTCACAGTCATATATATTTATACTTGTTTTTTTTTTTATCGTATTATAAAAAATCGTATTATACCATTTACGATTTATAAATTCACGCCTATAGGCCTACATATAATTTTTTCCCTATAGACCTAAAAATGAACTTCCGCCTGTTACGGAAGGAGACTCAAGGTGCGTTCACACCAGACGCGAATGAAGTGTTAAGCGCAAGTGACTTACATGTTAAGTCAATGCAAAGACGCGAATAGACATCCTGCGGCGCGATTCACACGAATGAAGCCCCGTTCACGCCGCCAGCGATTTTTTTTTGTTTTGTTTTGTTTTGTTTTTTTTTTGTTTTTTTTCCCCCGCTGTATGTCGCTAGACTCTGTAGGCTATACTGTGAAGACGCTTGTGGGCGTTCCTACTGCTGTCGCTCTAATGTTATTGGAAGACTGCACTTCTGGGCATATCTTTAGAAAATGCAATCACAAACTATATGTATCACCGGTAAAATTAAGATATTCTAATCTGACTAGGAATTAGACTTAAAATAAATAAGAGTAGCATTCTGCTGTTGGAGAGTGTTGTTAAATAAACGACAGAAGTGCTCAGTGTATTAAATCATTAACCGGTGCTAAACTTCGAGAACTGCATCATATAATTAACAACACGAACCATTAAAGGGGTCCTAGAATGAGTTTTCAAGTTTTCCTTTCTCTTTGGACTGTTACAAGCTCTTGGTGCATAAAGAAGATCTGTAAAGTTGCAAAGACTAAAGTCTTCAAATCCAAAGAGATATTCTTTATTAAAGTTAGAAGTCTGCCACACCCCCTAAAACGGCTCGTTCAAACACACCCCCAGTTATCTACGTCAGCATTTTGGGAGATTTGCCTAACACCGCCCAAAGGAATACGCAAAGAAAGAGGGCGTTCCTTTCTCGCTGTATGTTGTCTTGTGCGCCGGCGCCATGTCATGGGGCATGTGGCTGTTTAGATGCTGAAAGAAAAGCTCTCTGTTTGGCCTACCAAAAGAACAAATAATAAGAGATCTGTGGCTGCGTTTTATTTTCAACACTGTCCCAGAGCAGTACAACCCAAATATTCGAGTTTGTGCTGCGCACTTCAGCGAGGATTGTTTTATGAACCTTGTAATGTCGTATATACAGTATATTGAAGTGATTACATATAACATTATAAATAGAGCGGGGTTTTTTTTATTTAAACCAGGTAAACACATTGCATTAAACCAAATAAACTTAAAAATGATCTTTTCTCTACCCATTCTATGACCCCTTTAATGTATGACTCAAACTCACTTTAGACTGCCAACAGTTTATTTTCCACGCATCATTTTTATGTTGTTAGTCAAATCATTTAAAACAGTGAGATTGCCCCTGAACTCTTTCCTTTTTTTTTTTTTTTTTTTTATTTGCTCAGAAATACAAATGTAACAGAACATATGCCAAGGAAAAGAGCCAGGGGGTCAAGGATGGCCAAACAATACATAGCAATTACAAATCAGAAGAGAAAGAGTGAAGAAAAAAGTAAACAAATGAGAAAAAAATAAGACAAATAAAATAAACAGATCACATAGCAACTAACATATTCTTCCCTCAAAACATAAATGATCAAATACAAATTATACAAAAACACCAAAAAGGTGAGCATACATTTAAAGTTTTAATTGCTTTTTTGTTAAAGGAGGTAGATAAAGATTTAATATAAATTTTAATATCTTCTTGAAAGTAAGAAAAGTTCAGGGTAACTTTCATAACCTTGCATTTGTGAATAAAATATTTTGCAAGCAAAATAATTAAATTGCAGAGAAAGTAAATATTTCCATATTGCTTCTAAAACGTGAAAATTCCAAACAAAACATCTTTAAAGAAAAGCTCAAAGTCATTGTGTATGAAATTTACAATGAACTGGCAAATGTCTTGCCAAAGTTTACTTGTATGAACACAGTGCCAAAAAAGATGCAGGACTGTCTCTGGTTGCGAGTCACAAAAAGTACAGTTCACATCTATGCTTAATTGAATTTTGACACAATAAAGGTTTTAACAGGATAGTACTGATGAATAAGCTTAAAAGAAATCTCTTTAACTTTATTTACCAATAAATACTTGTTAGGAAGCGTCCAAACCTTTTTCCACAAAATATGCTCCTGAACTCTTTCCTGTCTTGCGTGCACTCGAGACGGTGACGTGTGCGTGCTGCTGACAGATTCTTCACTCCTATTGGTTGTCGCTCTCGAAATTCGCGGTTCATTTGGATAAAGTTAAGCAATCCTTAACTTTTGTCGCTTGACCCGCATCGCTTGACACGCCCACATTCCGTCGCCAACGGTCACTGTCGCTCTTGTCGCCGGAAGTCGCCAGCTCTCCATTGAAAATGAATGGGATCGTGTCGCTCTGTCGCTGGCGGTGTGAACGGGGCTTGAGGCGGCGCGAATGACGCGTCGCGAATTGAGCGTTTCAGGCGTTTGACGCACGTAACGCGTGATTCGCGCGAGTTGAAAAATCTGGGCCCTTATTCTTAAAGATTCTAAGAATCGTTTCAGAGAGCTCCTAATTTAGCTTAAAAAATTCTACGTAGGAGCCTTAGCTTAAAAGTGATTCAGGACCAATCTGAGAGCAACTCTGAGCCCTCACTCAAAAAAGACAACAACTTTTATCTTAGTGAGGAGGTGAGGCTGACCCCGCTGCTAGCTATGACTATCTTTTGAAGAATGTGATTGGTTGGTTGTCCAAGAAGGAAATAAAAGAGCGCTTTTAAGAGTAGCGTCTATTATAAGCCTTCACTTTGAAATTACAGATGTATTTTTTCCTGTTTTACCATACTCTCTCTCTCTCTCAATCTCTCTCACACACACACACACACACACACACACACACATTATATATATATATATTCTTTATTTTTTGTTCACCATGCTGTCATACTTAACATATTTTATATGAAATGAACAGCGACACAATAAGGTTCTGAAAGTGCTGTAATTGTTGTGTGATCACTTTGTTTATAGAAGGTTGTGACAGAATCAAAAAATATTACTGCTGCATAGTTGCATTTTTCCAGTTGCCAAATATGTTAATATAGTGATTACTTCCATTTCTGGCGCTATGGCATTTCTGCACGGTGTTGGAGATGTTAGCGTGTCTCTAATAAGATTGGTCACAAACATGATCCCATGCACCATCTAATGTGTAGTGTTTTATTAATTCACTGTCATGCATTGTGTTCTCTTCATGTTTCGTACATTTTCTTCACTGCTAAAGAAACTCTTAAGCCTCTTAAAAGTCCTCGTCCGTACTCCTAACAATTTTGTACCTTAAGACCTCTTTTAAGGGTTAAGATGCTTTCTGAATTACTTTTTTCTTTACTAAGATCTTTTCTTTAATTCTAAGAGGAAACACCCACCTTCCTAAGAATTTTCTTAGAATTTTGTTACTAGGAGCAACTCTTAGCACTAAGATTTTTCATGAATACGGGCCCTGAACTTTGGCGAAAATTCGCGCCGCGTTAACCAATCAGGAGCTTGCTCTAGAAGTAGGGCTGGGCGATTTATCTCATGCAATATGCATGCGCATCTCGTCAGTAAAACCGACTCCTTGATTAGCGGTAAATCCCCATCACCTGTTTTCAAATGGGCTTGTTTAATACACGGGCCGTAGTTCACTGAGAAGCTACGCAGTCTCGCGTTCATTGCTCCGAAGCGATCTGCGATAATGGTAGCGATATTGCGCAGCTTCTCAGTGAACTACGGCTCCGTGTCCATTCAGCAGATGGAGCCCCCGCTAATCAAGGCGGTATTTACTGACAGATCGCATGCATATTGCATGGTTAGAACAGGCGATTTATCTAGAAGTGACGTGATTACGCCGAGGCAGAAATCCGAAACAACAATGGAGGACAAAATCATCGTCACTGTATGTGGGTACCCGGAGCTGTACGATACATCTTCGTACTTTTATAGAAACAGGAATAAAAAGGATCTACTACTTGGAAGAATGTGAGTGAGGAGGTTGGACAATCTGGTAAGTTGTAAAAAATGCTTTTTACTCAATTTGAGCGATATATATTGTTGTATTTCTATACCGGATTAAATACTGGACCTCAAGTATCACATCAAATTCTCAGCACCCACAAAAGGTGTTATTATGCATATTTTAAATTAGCTTTTATTTTTATATTTTCATTTTTAATTTTAGTTTAAGTTTTAGTCATTTTTGTGTGTACTTTTGCCAATTAATTTCTTTTTAATATTTCTATTTCAGTTTAAGTTTTAGTAAATAAATTACAAAATAATAATAATAATAATAAGTTTTTTGCCAAGGCAATGTTTCTAATGTTCATGTATTTTATTTTTTTATTATATTATTTTATTATATTTTTTTATTCATATTGTATTTTTTATTGTATTTTATTTCAGCTTTATTTAAATAAATGATGACTATTTTTTAATAGTTTTTGTTAACAATAACACCACAGATAGTGTGATCTTGTTTTAAATATATATTTAAAAAAGGGACCAAAAATGAATAATATAGTAGGCTAATATAATAAATATATACACTGAAAAAAGTCTTAATATGTTATGCAATTCTGCTTCTTAAGAAAGCCTACGGAATCCTTGCATCATGTATTCATAAGCAGAGGCAGACAAAGTACACAACACCATTACTTGAGTGAAAGTACAGATACTGCTGGTCAAATATTACTCCATTACAAGTGAAAGTTGTAAAGACAGATTTTTACTTAAGTAAAAGTACAGAAGTACTTGGTTTTAAAAGTACTTAAGTACCAAAAGTAAGTTTCGTTTTTTTATGTCAATGCACTGTTTTATTATTGTTGTACGTAATACTTGTAATACCTCTGAAGCAACTTACAATACATTACACCTACTGAATAAACTGACTAGCTTGTAGTATCTTTGGAATAAAGAGCTTTTAGAATGTTAAAAACCAATGAGGAGAAAAAACTATTATTTAGCACCCCTAACCACCCCCACAAAAGCAGGATGGCCGTGCTCTCACATCTATGTGTAGCCATTCATCCATATTTGGACAGAGTGGACAGTGAAATCCTATAAATACAGAGTGATAATGAAGAAAAAAAAAATCAAACCTGCTTTAAAACCCAGCAGCACAACTGTAGCTGTATAACTTTACAACAGCAACACTGCTTTGCTGTATAACTTTACAACAGCAACACTGCTTTGCTGTATAACTTTACAGCAGCAACACTGCTTTGCTTTATAACTTTACAGCAGCAACACTGCTTTGCTGTATAACTTTACAACAGCAACACTGCTTTGCTGTATAACTTTACAGCAGCAACACTGCTTTGCTTTATAACTTTACAGCAGCAACACTGCTTTGCTGTATAACTTTACAGCAGCAACACTGCTTTGCTGTATAACTTTACAGCAGCAACACTGCTTTGCTTTATAACTTTACAGCAGCAACACTGCATTGCTGTATAACTTTACAGCAGCAACACTGCTTTGCTTTATAACTTTACAGCAGCAACACTGCTTTGCTGTATAACTTTACAACAGCAACACTGCTTTAACAAAAAAAGCAAAACAGTAAGATTATTTGACATCAAAACAAAAATGTTTGTACTCTCGCAGTACTTTGATGACACACATACAACGGTCTGTGCAGTGCTGCTTCAAGTCCAACACCTATAATGTGTTTTATTAGGAGACGCACAACAGTTCTGTGGCTTTATAGGTAATATTTTCACTTATACAATTTAGCAAAATCAGATAATATTGTGTCCAATATATACCACATTATTAACTTCTTATTATTGAATTGTTGTAAATAAATATCACATTTGCAACTGGTCAGTGTTCAAAAAATGCTTGGAAATCACTTCATGTAGTGAAATCAAGAGTGATTACTGATAAACTCTCTGAAAAAAGAAAGTCACGTTTTAGAGAAGAAAAAAATCACCCACTGACTTTCAAAGCTGCTACATAGTAACGACTTTTTACTTCGAGGATCTTGATAGAAATGTAGAGGAGTGAAAAGTACAATATCTGTCTTTCAAATTTAATGAAGTTAAAGTCATAAGTTTCCAGAAAAAATAATACTCAAGTAAAGTACAAATACTCAAAAAGTGTACTTAAGTACAATACTCAAGTAAATGTACTTAGTTACTGTCCACCTCTGCACTGTAAAAAAAATAGTTGTTTCAACTTAATTAATAATAATAATTTGTTACCCCTCTGCCTTAAAATTTTTAGTTTAGTCAACTAAAATATTCCAGTTGTTCCTTAAATTAACATTGAGTAACTTAAAATTTCAAGTTGACTAAACAAAAAATTTTAAGTCAGTGGGGTAATAAATTATTTTAAGTTGAAATAACTTTTTGAAACAATTTTTTTGTTGCAGTGTGGATTAATGTAATGTTTTAATGATCGCTATTGCTCTGTATTTGTGTGTGTCGGTGTGGGTCTCACCTGGGTCTTGGCGCGGTGAATCGTATATGATCTTTAGGTAACACTCAAACTGAGCCGAGAGGATCTGCTCGCGCGTCACGCTCAGGTCTGCAGAGGATTCTGGGATATCACTCACCTGCTCCGCCGCCACGAGCACGTCTTCACCGCGACACAGCTGCGACATTACACAGAAACCAGCACACTTCACAATCAGAGCTCATTCACTAACACCAGCGCACACCAACTAACCTGCTATTGCTTTTCTCATTATTATTATTATTATTATTAATACTATCATCATTATTTAATATATGTAATTTATTATTATTAAAATTTCTATTTAGCTTAAAATGTTTTTTAGTGCTGTCAAATGATTAATCGTGATTAATCGCATCCAAAATAAAAGCTTTTTTACATAATATATTTGTGTGTATTGTGTTTATTTATTATGTATATATAAATACACACACATACAGTATTTATTTTGAAAATATTTACATGTATTTACATGCATATGTGTGTATTTATATGTACATACAGTAATAAATATACACAGTACACACACATATCTGTAAACAAAAACTTTTATTTTTGATGTGATTAATCGTGATGAATCATTTGACAGCACTAATATATATATATATATATATATATATGTGTGTGTGTGTGTGTGTGTGTGTGTTTATATATATATATATATATATATATATATATATACAGGGGTTGGACAATGAAACTGAAACACATGGCTATATTTGGTCTTCACTTGCACAATCCACCAGTAAGAGCAGAGTGTGAAGGTTGAATTAGCAGAGCAATTGAACAGCTGTACATAACATACTGCAATGCACATGACATAATGAGAGACATATCAGAGTTCAAAAGAGGACAGATTTCTGTGACCGGGAAAGTCTTTATGGTGTATCAAGAGCCACGGTGTCCAGGTAATGTCAGCATACCATTATGAAGGACAAACCACATCCAACAGGAGTAACTGTTGATGCAAGAGGAAGCCATCTGAAAGGGATTTCTGGATGCTAACCCGGATTGTATCCAAAAAACATAAAACCACAGCTGCCCAACTCACTGCAGAATTAAATGTGCACCTCAGCTCTCCTGTTTCCACCAAAACTGTTAATTGAGAGCTCCACGGGGTCAGTTTACATGGCCAGGCTGCTATAGCCAAACCTTTGGTCACTCGTGCCAATGCCAAATGTTGGTTTCAATGCTGCCAGCAGCGGAAATCTTGGGCTGTGGACAATGTGAAACATATTGTTCTCTCATGAGTCCACCTTCACTGTCTTTCCCACATCGGAGAGTTACGGTGTGGACAAGCCCCAAAGAAGCTTGCCACCTGGACTGTTGCATGCCCAGCGTGAAGCATGGGGGTGGATCAGTGATGGTTTGGGCTGCAATATCATGCCCCAATACTTGTGCTAGATGGGCCAAGGACTACCGAACCATTCTGGAGGACCATGTGCACCCAATGGTTCAAACATTGTATCCTGAAGGTGGTGCCATGTATCAGGATGATAATACACCATTACACACAGCAAGTGAAGTTGAACATCTCCCATGGCCTGCACAGTCACCAGATCTGAATATTATTGAGCCACTTTGGGGTGTTTTGGAGGAGCGTGTCAGGAAACATTTTCCTGGGAGATGTTTGAGGCTTGTCTATCATTCCCAAGATAATTGATGCTGTAATGGCCGCAAAAGGAGGCCCTACATCATGCTAATAAATTATTGTGGTCTAGAATCAGGTGTTTAAGTTTCATTGTCCAACCCCTTGTCCAACAGTGGGGGGAAAAAAATTGATCCCCTGCTGATTTTGTACGATTGCCCACTGACAAAGAAATGATCAGTAAATAATTTTAATGGTAGGTTTATTTGAATAGTGAGAGACAGAATAACAACAAAAAAATCCAGAAAAACGCATTTCAAAAAAGTTATAAATTGATTTGCATTTTAATGAATCAAAGTATTCAAGTAATCAAGTATTTGATCCCCTATCAATCAGCAAGATTTCTGGCTCCCAGGTGTCTTTTATACAGGTAAGGAGTGGAGATTATAGGAGCATTCTCTTATAAAAGACATCTGTCCACAGAAGCAATCAGTCAATCAGATTACAAACTCTCCACCATGGCCAAGACCAAAGAGCTGTCCAAGGATGTCAGGGACAAGACTGTAGACCTACACAAGGCTGGAATGGACTACAAGACCATCGCCAAGCAGCTCGGTGAGAAGGTGACAACAGTTGGTGCGATTATTCGCAAATGGAAGAAACGCAAAATAACTGTCAATCTCCCTCGGACTGGGGCTCCATACACAATCTCACCTCGTGGAGTTTCAGTGATCATGAGAACGATGAGGAATCAGCCCAGAACTACACGGGAGGATCTTGTCAATGATCTCAAGGCAGCTGGGACCATAATCACCAAGAAAACAATTGGTAACACACTACGCCGTGAAGTACTGAAATCCTGCAGCGCCCGCAAGCTCCCCCTGCTCAAGAAAGCACATGTACAGCCCGTCTGAAGCTTGCCAATGATTCAGAGGAGAACTGGGTGAAAGTGTTGTGGTCAGAGGAGACAAAAATCCAGCTCTTTGGCATCAGCTCAACTCTCCGTGTTTGAAGGAGGAGGAATGATGCCTATGACCCCAAGAACACCATCCCCACCGTCAAACATGGAGGTGGAAACATTATGCTTTGGGGGTGTTTTTCTGCTAAGGGGACAGGACAACTGCACCGCATCAAAAGGATGATGGACGGGGCCATGTACCATCATTTCTTTGTCAGTTGGCAAACGTACAAAATTAGTAGGGGATCAAAAAAAATTTTTTTTCCCACTGTATATATATATATATAAGTAATTTCATATAAGTAGATATATTAGTAAATTATTCTTGAAAACATTATTAAATATACAAATACATATAGACTTAAATATGTAATACGTAACTTATTAATAAATCTACTTTTAAACAGCTTATTGTTTCATAAATAACAATATGATATTTGCTAAGACTCACGTGAGTGTCCAGCAGTGTTGTGAGCAGCAGCAGGACTGACGGGTTTGGTGTCATGATGATCTGAAGGTGGCGCTAGAGAGCATCTGTGTCTGCAGCACGAACACAAACATCTGCATCTTAACACTGCTTCATCAAACACAGCAGATAACACTTGTGCTTCAGTGCAGCTGCTGTGACATTGATAATGATAATAATGATAATAATACTTTATTGTCAGACAAGTCTCAAATTTTTCTCACGTGACAGTATCCATGTTTACAACATTCAACACCAACAAATACGTTTAATCTACACAGTACAAAAACATCACACATTATACATTACACTTACATAAGTATAACATTGCATCCTACATTACATATATACTATACGTTTAAAACTATACCCTACACTTTACAGCACCTTCACCTCTTATACTCTTGATTTTTGATTAAGTGTCTTATTCAATTCAAGGATAGCCTGATGCACAAATGAATGCTTCAGCCTCACTCTGTTGAAACTTGGGACTCTGTACCTTCGATTTGACGGTAATAAGACAAACTCATTGTGCAGGACGTGATTAGAATCAGCTATTATTAGCTAGCCTTAACAAGTTGTTATAATAGGCTAAATCATATAGCTTCTCAAGAGGCTAACCAACAATCCTTGAACAGATTTTTATGTAATTAAACAGTTTTGTTTTTAACTTTAAGGGGTCATATGATGCGATTTCAAGTTTTCCTTTCTCTTTGGAGTGTTACAAGCTGATTGTGCATAGATAAGATCCCTAAAGTTGAAAAGACTAAAGTCTCAAAACCAAAGAGATATTCTCTATCAAAGTTAAGACTCGTCCACGCCCCCCTAAAACGGCTCGTTCAAACACACCCCCACATCTCTACGTCACGATGTGGAGAGATTTGCAAAACACCGCAATGTATGTGCAATGAAAGAAGGCATGACTTTTATTCTCTCTGTAGTATCGTTGCAGCCGCCGGCGCCATGTCCTGGAGACGCTGTGTTTCGTTGTGAAAGCGAAACTACTTTGTTTGGGCTTCCAAAAGTGGACACAACTAGAAATCAGTGGTTAAGTTGTATTTACAACACTGTTCCAGAACAGTTCAACCCAAATATTGGAGTGTGAGCAGCGCATTTTACAGAGGACTGTTTCCTGAACCTGGAAGAGTAGCCTACAATGCTGGCTCGCACAAAGACTGTTTCTATAAAGTGGGGCAATTCCAACTTTGCAAGGACAGTGTGGTGCTTCTGATTCACAGCCTGTAAGTATGTTTCTGCTACTGACGATTCAAACGCGAGTTTTGAGCAGTGTAGAGTAGTACTTGTTGTTTGGCGTTTCTCCAGTCACAAATGCAAACATGGTGTTATGTTTACGCGGCGTGGCGCAACGCGACGCGTAAAAAGACAGTATAAGTCATTATAATCAGTAATTATGTCCCCACTGGATGCAACAAATGCCTTGTTTATAATGGGTTTTATTGTTTAAGTCTCGTCGTGCCGGGACACGGCATCAGAATACGGTGAGGGGCGTAACATTTCCGTCTCACGCTTGAGGTATTCGGCCAATCACAACGCACTGGATAGCTGGCCAATCAGAGCACGCCTCGCTTCTCAGAACGATGAGCTTTGTAAAAATCGACGCGTTTCAGAAAGGCAGAGCATAGAGGAGCAGCAATAATGTACAGTATGTGGAAAATAATGTGTTTTTGAACCTTAAACCACATAAACACATTGCATTACACCAAATACACAAAATAATGTTCTTCTTAGCAACGTCATATGAGCCCTTTAACCGATAGACTTATACCACAAAGAATTACAATATCGCAGTATACTCATAATCACAGACATAAAGAATAGCAAAAGTATCTTCCTTCTCACTCCGAAAGACCTAAGACGATGAAGAAAGTAAGTTCTTTCCTTTACTCTTTTACAGAGAGTATCAATATGATCCTTCCAAGATAGCGTATCGTCCACCATCACTCCTAAATACTTGTATCAAAAAAATATGTGTATCAAAAAAAAAGTATTCTCGTACCGTCGCAAAACTGAAGTTGAGCCACTGATGTCGAATAGACTGCTTTACCGATGTATTTACTACGTTTCTGGACCTGGGAACATTTCAGTTGCGCTGCTGTCTATGGAAGATCAGATAGCTCTCCGATTTCATCAAAAATATCTTAATTTGTGTTCCGAAGATGAACGAAGGTCTTACGGGTTTGGAACGACATGAGGGTGAGTAATTAATGACAGAATTTTCATTTTAGGGTGAACTATCCCTTTAAACGCAGAGGAAAAATCTAGTAACAGGGTTCTTACAGCAGTAGTAGGTTTGTCTAGATGTTTAGAAATAATATGTATTAAAGCAGCAACAGCATCTTCAGTACTGTAACCTTTCTTATAGGCAAACTGCCAAGGGTCAGGTTAGTGTGAGACGCTCATGAGAACATGCTTGTTTACTCAGGGAGAGGATGTCGCTGTGAGTCTGTAAACACAACGGTCAAAGCCCTGCGGCCGCAGATTCACACCACACTCCATTAAACACTCGCTTCCACATTAAACCTGCTCCTCACCAGACCTCAGGAGCTCATCAGTGCATTCATGATCAACTCTTCACAAAACAAAGTTTCATGCACATTACATTTTTTTTTTCAACTGCTTAAAACACATTTTCAAAATTGCCTATTTTTTTTTTCAAAACTTTACACACAAATTCAAGAATTGCACACACAGAATACAAAATGCATCACTTATCTCTTGCAAAATGAAGCAATGCATTCAAAATATTACAAACAAGTCTCAAAAGCAAACATTTGCAAACACTTTTGCCATAATATTAATTCCTGTTAGATTTTTGTGTGTTACATAGAGAACTGTGTGTTGAGTTTTGCAAAAAGTGTTTTATGAAATTGAAAACTGAGTCTAAGGCTGGGAATTAGTGTCTGGTTTTGCAGATTTGGTGTGTGCTTCTGCTGTTTGAGTGTCAGCTTTCAGAAACTGTGTGACAAGTGAAGATTCTGTGTGTAAGCAGTTGAAAAAAACTGTGACAGATCTAATATTAATTATATGAAATACATGTGGCATTAAATATATAATACATAACTGATGATATAATGACTATTATATTATAAATAATATTATAATTAGCATTGTTATTATATTAAAATATGTTATTGTAAATAAAAATATTATAAATAAAACATACATTATTTAATAAAATGTATATATTTCTGTAAAAAATAAAACGTATATATGTATATTTTATGTACATTAATAAATTCAACATTAATTATATTAAATGCATGTAGCATACATATAGTGTACACACACACACACACACACATAAAATAACAAATTATTAATAAATAAAACATTATAATTTAACAAAATGTATGTTTCTGTAATAAATAAAATGTATCTTTTTGTATATTTATAGATCAAATATTAATTGTGTGTAGTATTAAATATGTACTATATAACAGGTTATTATATACAATTACAAATTATTATTAATTTAATTATTTCCTTCAATAAATATCCTAATTACATGTATCATTCTATATATTACATAACTAGTTTTATATAATAACTAATATTATATATATATAGATATACACACATGCACACAAAATATATATTTTAAATTAAAAATGTATTTTTAAATTAAAACTGTTATTAATAATAACATCAACAAATTATTATATACTATTATTAATTATTACAGATTATTATTAATTATTAAAACAAACATTACTATTTCATAAATAACATCCCTTATTATATGTGACCCTGGAGCACAAAAGCAGTCTTAAGTCGCTGGGGTATATTTGTAGCAATAGCCAAAAATACATTGTATGGGTCAAAATTATCCATTTTTCTTTTATGCCAAAAATCATTAGGACATTAAGTAAAGATCATGTTCCATGAAGATATTTTGTAAATTTCCTACTGTAAATATATCAAAACTTCATTTTTGATTAGTAATATGCATCGCTAAGAACTTCATTTGAACAACTTTAAAGGAGATTTTCTCAATATTTAGATTTTTTTGCACCCTCAGATTCCGGATTTTCAAATAGTTGTATCTCAGACAAATATTGTCCTATCCTAACAAACTATAAATCAATTATTACTATTATTATATAGCTTATTTACTCAGCTTTTAGGTGATGTATAAATCTCAATTTTGAAAAATTGACACTTATGGTTTTGTGATCCAGGGTCACATATTTTATATAAGAGCAATTTAAATTCACACACACCTCAGTGGGCAGCAATGGTTTAAAAATAGATTCATCTAAAATATTGACAAAATCTGTATAAAACAACTTCATATCTTTAACTCATCAGACTAAACTATTCTCTTTCACACACGAGTCGCTCATAACAACAATCACGTCACTCTTTCTGCAGTCTGATTGTGTTTGCGATGAAAGAAAGGAAACACGGGGAGTGGATTATTATCAGCAGCTTTCTGTAATAACTGTGGGTCAAACAACTAGATTACTCAAACCACAGGACAGAACGAGCAGTGAGTACTTAGTTAGCTGGTTACTGTGTGTTATTTGAGCTCTGAGAAGTGTTCGGTTTCCTGTCGGTTCACTCTCTGTAGCGTCTCGAGGGGAGAAACCAGTGTTTGTGAACATTACACAGTCAGTCTTTCCCATGAGTTTCAGGTCAAAGGTCACCATCATGAGAAACATCCACTGGACAAGCGTCCCAGGATCTTTAATTACTGCTGCAAACCACCAGAGGATGAGTGTTATTTCAGCATCACAGGCATGACACGAACCATACCGCGGTAAAATCACTGTAACACATGATATCATCACAAATGGGGAGCAATATGATAACATAAATAAACAATTACTAGCCAATTGCTTTTATAAATTCAGCAATATGAAAAAATGCATAACTGTTTAATGCAAAATGATACAAAACCATTATAATATTCAAAATAAGCAATTATTTTATACAAGACGTTGAAACTAATGGTTTAGAATTACTAGCATTACATTTTGATTAAGATTTAAATAATATTAATATAAATAATATAGTTAAAAAATAAAGTAAATAAAATCACTGTAACATGGCATTATGATAATTGCTTTTATAAATACAGCAATAAAATAAAATGCATGAATGTTTAATATAAAATTTCATTAAATAAATGCTAATATTCAAAATGACCTGTTATTTTATTAAATAATATTACTAGATGTGCGAGCTAATGGAGTTTGGAATCACTAGCATGATGTTTTTTTATATTTAAATATTAATATTTGAATATTAAATATACTTAAATAAATATTCAACATTTAAAATATTAAAATAATTAATTCCATATCTGTGCATTTTTATAGCCTGGTCGTGTTTGACTGTAGATATTAAGAAGTTAAAACTTCTGGTTCCTCATGGAGAAAGTTATTTCTGTTCTGAGGAGCAACAGGAAGCAGAAAGAGAAGAGAGGCCTGACTTCCTGTGCTGTCTGTGAGTTTCCGTCCTGCTCCGTAACATGAGGACAAAAATAAGCCATTGTTGCACCTGCACAAACGAGACGAAACCGACAAAACACCTCCAAACACCTCAGTGTCCGACGAGCGCCGATCGCTCCGAATCCAGAGTAGATTCCAGAAAACAGGAACATGATGTTGAGGTTTTACAGCCGAACCAATGCCAAAACCTCATCAAACGCAATCCTGATCATTTTACATTCACGCTAATTACACAAATAACTGATAGATTACAACTCTGAAGAGAAACAGCTGATCACATGCACATCATCTACAGTCATTCACCTATGTGTGTGTGTGTGTGTGCGTGCGTGCGTGCGTGTGTGTTTGTGTGAGAGAGAGAGAGTTTGTGTGTGTGTGTGTGTGTGTGTGAGACGTCCTCTTAGTCAAAGATTATACGCTTTCTTATTTTCCCATTGCTGAGTCCAAAAATAACAGTGTATGACTGGAGGAGAGCCAGTAAACTACAACCAGACCACTGAGAGAAAGAGACCAAACACACACACACACTGACACACAGTCCTTCATTACCTGACACATAAAATATTTAAACTATTTCTACGTAAAAGAAACCAGATTTGTACAAATTCAGTACAAAATGTAAGTGCTCTTTTTCTGTGCAAAACTCACGTTCACTGCTGGTGGCTGCTATGAGTTGTCAGGGTGCTCTGAGTGGTTGTTAGGGTGTTGTCAGGGTGCTCTGAGTGGTTGTTAGAGTGTTGTCAGGATGTTTTGAGTGGTTGGGTGTTGTCAGGGTGTTCTGGTTGGTAGGGTGTTGTCAGGGTGTTCTCTGTGGTAGGGTGTTGTCAGGGTGCTCTGAGTGGTGGTTAGAGTGTTGTCAGGATGTTTTGAGTGGTTGGGTGTTGTCAGGGTGTTCTGGTTGGTAGGGTGTTGTCAGGGTGTTATGAGTGGTAGGGTGTTGTCAGGGTGTTCTGAGTGGTTGGTAGGGCGTTCTATGTGGTTGTAAGGGTGTTGTCAGGGTGTTTTGAGTGGTTGGGTGTTGTCAGGGTGTTCTGGTTGGTAGGTGTTGTCAGGGTGTTAGGAGTGGTAGGGTGTTGTCAGGGTGTTATGAGTGGTAGGGTGTTGTCAGGGTGTTTTGAGTGGTAGGCCATTGTTAGGGTGTTCTGAGTGGTAGGCCGTTGTTAGGGTGTTCTGAGTGGTAGGGTGTTGTCAGTGTGTTCTGAGTGGTAGGGTGTTGTCAGGGTGTTCTTTTCTGTCAAAGATACTAGAAAAGGTAGTATCCTCACAATTTTATTCCTTCTTAGAGAAAAATGGAATCTGTGAGGAATTCCAGTCAGGATTTAGACCGTATCATAGTACTGAGATTGCTCTCATTAGAGTTACAAATGACCTGCTTCTATCATCTGACTGTAGTTGTATTTCTCTGTTAGTGCTACTGGATCTTAGCGCTGCGTTCGACACTATCGACCACAACATTCTTTTAAATAGACTAGAACACTTTGTTGTTGTTAGTGGAAGTGCCTTAGCATGGTTCAAATCGTACTTATCTGACCGCCATCAGTTCGTAGCAGTGAATGAAGAGGTATCATATCGATCACAAGTGCAGTATGGAGTACCTCAAGGCTCAGTACTAGGGCCGTTACTTTTCATGCTTTACATGTTACCCTTGGGAGATATTATCAGGAGACATGGTGTTAGCTTTCACTGTTATGCTGATGATACTCAGCTCTATATTTCTTCACGGCCCGGTGAAACACACCAAATTGAG
>JAFVLL020039728.1:223901-250840 GCA_021397915.2 Tor tambroides | reverse complement strand
CTAGTCACTTGCTAATCATGCTATCACCATGCTATTCACAGGTTAATCATGCTAAAAACATGTTAATCATGCTAGAAACGTTAACATCTGTCGAATCTAAATATTCAAACTTCAAGCTTTTACAACTGCTTTAAACTTTCAGGCTAGGCTTTCTCAAGCCAACCTAAAGTTTGTCTTGACGAACTTTTTTATCTAGTTTATAATTATTATCTATTATTTTAATAGGATTTTTTTTGTAAATATTTTCAAGCACAACAAAGATTTAAAAGGAAGATTAAGAGTGTAGTTTCTTAAAATGTACTTTAAAAGTAATTATAAATATTTTAAAAACTGTTTAATAAATCTGTTATTATTTTATCAGTAATCTGTCCATGGTTAAAAAAACAACAACTTTTTTTCTAGTATAGTAGGCCTGTTATTGATTGATCTAACATCATGATTAATGACTAATTCAGCTTATTATTATTATTGTCAGCAGCATTTTTATTAGTATTATTAGCTATTTTTATTTTATTACATGATTTATGTGAATAATTTCAAATACAATAAAGATTTAAAGAAGACTGTGTGGGAGAAGATTAAGAAGACAAGAACTGTAAAAATATAAATTTTCTTTAATATTAAAAATATTTACTATTTTATTTTATTTTTTATATATATATATATATGTTATTATTTATTCATACACCGATCAGGCATAACATTATGACCACTGACAGGTGAAGTGAATAACACTGATTATCTCTTCATCACGGCACCTGGGATATAGCAGCAAGTGAATATTTTGTCCTCAAAGTTGATGTGTTAGAAGCAGGAAAAATGGGCAAGTGTAAGGATTTGAGTGAGTTTGACAAAGACCAAATTGTGATGGTTAGATAACTGGGTCAGAACATCTCCAAAACTGCAGCTCTTGTGCGGTGTTCCCGGTCTGCAGTGGTCTGTATCTATCAAAAGTGGTCCAAGGATGAACAGTGGTGAACCGGCGACTGGATCATGGGTGGCCAAGGCTCACTGATGCACATGGGGAGCGAAGGCTGGTCTGTGTGGTCCGATCCTACAAACGAGCTACTATAGCTCAAATTGCTCAAGAAGTTAATGCTGGTTCTGATGGAAAGATGTGTGTTTGTTGTGTATGTGGCTGCACAGTCACAGACCAGTCAGGGTGACCATTCTGACCCCTGTCCACCGCCGAAAGCACCAACAGTGGGCACGTGAGCATCAGAACTGGACCACAGAGCAATGGAAGAAGGTGGCCTGGTCTTTTGAATCACGTTTTCTTTTACATCACGTGGATGGCCGGGTGCGTTTGCGTCGCTTACCTGGGGAACACGTGGCACCAGGATGCACTATGGGAAGAAGACAAGCCAGTGGAGGCAGTGTGATGCTTTGGGCAATGTTCTGCTGGGAAACCTTGGGTCCTGCCATCAATGTGAATATTACTTTGACATGTACCACCTACCTAAGCATTGTTACAGACCATGTACACCCTTTCATGGAAACGGTATTCCCTAGTGGCTGTGGCCTCTTTCAGCAGGGCAATGTGCCCTGCCACTCTGTCCATGTTAAAAAATGTATTCTTTAATATTCAGATTAATGACTAATTCAGTTTAATACTAGGCCACTACTAGTGAATCATATAAAAATCACATTTTCAAAATCAGTCTTGGGGTGTCAACACATACCATTAAAATCTCACAGGCGTATTGAGGAACTACCGAAAATGAACACATTTGGGGACAAAAACAAGAAAACTAAAGTGTTATTGTGTGTTGGCATCTCATTAGAGCTCCAGCAGAAGATGCAGAGCAGTGCGTGAATCCACTTCTCCTTCACTATTCTGTCCACTCTGTATACACAGAAGTGCTAACGGTACGGTTGGCTGCCATGGCAACAGATGCGCTCAGTGTTGTCCTGGAGCAGCGATGTGAGCAAAAGCCCCAATTGGCGCCTTTTCTCTATGCAAATAATACAGCTTTGCATCAAAGCCATGTGTTTTATTATTCCTCAATTAAGCTGGCGAGCGTCAGCTCAGAATGATATCGCTCTCAAGTGCCACATGGTTCGGATGAAATCTTTTGTTGTTGTGTTTTGCTAACTGCGTGTCACTATTCGAATAAAGACAACAGAATGCATCTTTAGAGTGATAATGTACCAAAAACGCAAAAGCATTCACTCACCTTTATGTTGTTCCAAACCTGTTTGAATTGTATTCTTTTCCATACAATAAGAATAGATGACTTGGGCTGTTAAGCTCCAAAATGGAAATAAAACACCAGAAAATACTTATGAACTACTTTTATATGACATGCATGCAATATTCCAAGTCTTATGAAGCAATATGACCTTTTGTGTCAATTAGCCTATGTTAAAAAAACAACACATTTGATCCATGTGATCTTTCATGTTCAATGCATGTGAATGTGTTGAATGTGAAACGTGAAAGTTAAACATGATTAAATATTGTAATTCATATATGAAGCTCACTTGAATATTGTCTATAACTAACAGTTGAAGGACTTGGACATTAAAACGATCAGATCACAGGCCTATTTATGGATTCTTGTATCATGTAGGCATTTTAGTGTCAATACACCCAAACGACTTTGACAATGACTTTTATTTCTATCTCTTTTATTTCAAAATAAAACAAGTCATCGGTTTAACGAAGAACCAGAAGCAAAACCAGCAGTTTTGCATTTCATTTTGACCACTAGATAGCTACAGTGTACACGATGCTGAAAAACGTCTTTTACAATAGTGTTTCGCCATCACTTGTAGTTTTGTATCAAATGCTGTCAGCCATTTTTGTAGTTCTCATGACTTTGCCCTCCATCTTGGAGCTTTGCTGAAGAGTACGTTTTTCTGTGAATATCGACTTAAAGGGGTCAAATGACATTGCTAAAAAGAACATTATTTTGTGTATTTGGTGTAATGCAATGTGTTTACGTGGTTTAAAGTTCAAAAAACACATTATTTTCCACATACTGTATACTCGCGTTTGAATAGTCAGTAGCAGAAACGTACTTACAGGCTGTGAGTCAGAAAAGCTAGACTGTCCTTGCAAAGTTGGAATTTCCCCACTTTATAGAAACAGCCTTTGTGCAAGCCAGCATTGTAGGCTACTCTCCTGCCAGGTTCAGGAAATAGTCCTCCGTAAAATGCGCTCCACACATCTGAATATTTGGGTTGAACTGTTCTGGAACAGTGTTGTAAATACAACTTAACCACTGATTTCTAGTTGTGTCCTCTTTTGGAAGCCCAAACAAAGTAGTTTCGCTTTCACAACGAAACACAGTGTCTCCAGGACATGGCGCCAGTGGCATTAACAATACTACAGCGAGAATAAAAATCACACCCCCTTTCTTTGCGTAAACATTTGGGCGGTGTTTTGAAAATCTCCCCACACCGTGACGTAGACATGTGGGGGCGTGTTTGAATGAGCCATTTTAGGGGGGCGTGGACAAGTCTTAACTTTTATATTTCTTTGGTTTTGAGATTTTAGTCTTTGCAACTTCAGGGATCTTATCTATGCATGAACAGCTTGTAACACTCCAAAGAGAAAGGAAAACTTGAAATTGCATCATATGACCCCTTTAAAGCAATCGTATGACGTAAAAAGACTCTGAATATAGCATACAATTCATATGGACTATACTTTCATGGTGCTTTTAAGCTGTAGGCCTACCTTTTTATTATTATTTCAGATCTTAGCAGCATCATGAACGACCAGGATAAAAATTCTCCTTCCTCACCTTCTTCAGAAGAAAGAAAATCATGGGTTTAGCAATATGAGGGTGAGTAAATTGTTTCTTTAACAACTTAAAAGGGTCTACATATAGAACAGTTTTGCTCCATGGAGACTTGCTGTTTACTTAACTGCCATATATCTTTCACTATCAGATACTGATGTAAAGGTTAAATTCTGCTTCATTGCAAGGCATCATGCCACTAATCACAGTAAAAGACTGATTTCGCTTTGGGACCATGTTTATCTGAAAGTTCCACAATGATTGCTATGGAAACGTGTGCTGAGAAGGGAAGTTGTCCTAGTTAGCGCACCGCTTGTGTTGGCAGTGATCTGTAGGAGGCTTGAGAACAATGCTCCTGTCTTATCATTAATTCTCCTTGATGCAATTCCAACAACAGCGCAGGTCATCACACGATGACTAGATTGCTATTGTGATAAAAATCATCATTTTCCCATTTGCTTCTGAGAGGGTTGTACAGTTAAACGCTCTCCGCCCACTCTACAGATTGTTTGCTCACCACTGTGCTTCTTTTAAAATGGTAAAAATGTCAGTGATCCAATAGTAATGTCAGATATTTGCAAATGAGCCTGTTTGAACTAACTAGGCTCCAACGTGACACCAAGCCGCAGGAGATTGTGTGCCTGCTTACAGCATCTTGACATGGCAAAACTGTTTGGCTGAAAATAATAGGAAAAAACATCTCAGGGTTGGCATCTTCAGCAATATACATAAGAAACAGATAATACTGTTGGTTTGAGATGAGCTGAAATGCAGTTTCTTTGGTCCACTAAAGCCAAGACGATCACTCTGTTTTGTATTCGATTTCATGCATCATTGCTCTATGGCAATAAAACTGAATGTGAACTGGATGATTTCCATCACATTTAATTGGTTTCTTGAAATACATTGATTAGTATTTAGAATTTTAATCACCACCTAGATTTTTTTTTTTTTTTTTTCACATTTTCTGAGATAATGATGTGTTCATGATATTTTTGTGCTTAGATGTGTCTCAGTTTAAGTCTATGAGATTTTAAATTGCTCGGAAAAGTGACAGCACACCATTCATCATTCATATAGCAAAAACACTAAGGGATGAGTTACACGCTAAACTTTATTAACCAATATGAGTGTATGATGCAAGTATACTAATTAAGTTTGCAATATAAATTAAGGGTTTATATATTTTGGTGGGCTAAAATCTTGCAAAAATGTACTGTGAGTCATCTAATCTGCTATAGACTGACTTAAAAGGTTATTCAATTAAATTTGCTGCAGAAGGTATTAAAGTGTGTGACATCATTTAAAACTTTTATTATTCTTAAAGGAATAGTTTACCCAAAATGAAAATTGGCACCCTAAGGTCATCTAAGATGTAGATGAGTTTGTTTCTTCATCAAAACAGATTTGGAGAAATTTAACATTACATCACTTGCTCACCAATGGATCCTCTGCAGTGAATGGGTGCCGTCAGAATGAGAGTCCAAACAGCTGATAAAAACACCCCAATAATCCACAAGTAATCCACAGTACTGACATATTTGATTAGAACTGTTTTGGTCTGTGTTCGCTTGTGCTTATTCTGTGCATATCTCTCTCTTGATTCAGACAAGATGACATTTTTACCGGAGGAAGTAATATTATGAAAAGAGGACTTGTATTTTAGCAGGAAGCAACTATTTAAAATTGTCTCAGTGAATTTGTTTCTTACAAACACACAGCTTTTCACTTCATAAGATGTTAATTGATGGACTCCGGATTATTGTGATGTCTTTATCAGCTGTTTGGACTCTCATTCTGACGGCACCCATTCACTGCAGAGGATCTATTAGTGAGCAAATGACATAATGCTAAATTTCTCCAAATCTGATGAAGAAACAAATTCATCTACATCTCTAAATTTCAAACTCATTTTCATTTTTGGGTGAACTATTCCTTTAATATAAAGTAGCAATCACTGGAAAAGGCTTAGACATGCAAATTTTTACACTATCATGATGGAAATGATTATGATTATGTTTGGAATACTTTACAGTACCATATAATTATTATGGTATATGAATATGGTAGTCAGCTACTATCATAGTATATGAAAATACCAAGGTATCGTGATATGATACCATCAAAGTGTTTTTAAAAGCTATGAAGCCAAACAAAAAGTCTTTCAAAACCAAGCTGAACATCATTATAGATGTCAGAGGTTGAGTCATTTATGAGCAGAAGCATTTTTAATTGCATTTGATCAAACAGAAGGTTAATTTGATTCACACTAATGCATTCTCTGTGTGCTTGATTGAAATCTAACATCATAACCCTGTTTGCTTTAATCATCCTGTTCAAGAATTTGGAACTGATTATCAAAAATATTATCATAAAAAATTATTTAGAATCTCTGATTTATTCCTAGATTATTTAAAACTTATGTTTTAAATGTGCTGTATATAATTGAGTTGTTTTGCACAGAAATATTTCATAGCAGGAATAACTTCAAATGAGAACATTTAAAAATAGTATTTACACATAGTCACACAAGTGAGATTTCCGAGAAACTGTGAATCTGAGAATTACGGATAGTAAGTCAAAAGTCATTTATTCCTAGAGAAACCCGTAAGACCCTCGGCTCATCATCATTAGGACAAACACAGGCTTCAGCTTTGAAGAGAGCACAGTATGTGGCTGTAATTGGCTCTGGGAGACTCGTGTTTTAGCAACAGTGCAGGGAGAGAATGAAAGAAGAATTTAATTCATTATGTCCAGTGGCTTCATGGATCCCTGATTCAATTCAAGAGCTATTTTTTAAAGGCAGTAAAAGGGTGAGTCACTCCCATCAGCACATATGCTGTGTCATAATTAGTTCTGATTCACAACTCAATCACAATCATTAGGAGAGTCTGTGTCAAGCGTATCGTTCAGATCAAAGTCAGGGATGTCACGGACATTAATAAGTCTCTGAAAAACACATATTGAGGAAAAAAGACTTCAAAGAGAGTAAGAGAAAATCAAGTCGACAGGTCAAAGAAGTTTTAACAAATCATTATTTCATTTTTTTTAAAGACCAATTTACTGTATAGTGAGAAAATATTAAACATGATATTATAAAGACAATAGTTCCAGAATTTAAAAAATTATGTTAGTCACAATACTGAATCCAAAGGAAATTATTAGAATATTATCTAGAAAATATTTATTCTGTACAGCTCACAGAAGATTTTTTTCCACCCAGTATTAGAAGAAAATGAGATGCATAAATCATATATATATAATAATATATATATATATATATATATATATATATATATAAAAATAAAATGATATATAATTATATAAAATGATATATATAAATTAAAATGAAAATATATAAATAAAACATTTCAAAATATTAATAAAATGCTAAATGGTAAATAAAATAATAAAATAATGTAGAAACCATTTTCACTCAAAAATTGCTAGTAAATTTCACAAATAATTACAAAGAAACTTCAAGTAACAATAAATTGAACATAAAAGTTTTAAATAGAAATACTAAAATAGTATTTTATCGTAAAATATACTCCAATAATCTACTGTATGTTTTATTTACAACTTAGAAAAAAATAATAAAGATGTATTTTTACAGTATATAGACATAATGGCAAATAAAAAATAACTAAATAAATAAATACATACATACCCCAGACCAATTTAGTTTAGTAATTAGTCATTTAGTTTAATTTAGTAATTTAGCCAGCTACCTAGCAACACCTGAGTTTTCTTAGCAACTGACAGGTGACCAATTATAAGTCATTTATAAGCCGTTCCACCGCATGGTTCCTGTTCTAAATGACAATGAGAACAATCACAAAACAGCAGTTTGCATCAGTTTCGTCTGTTTTATGTTTCCAAATATTACTACATAACATCTGTTCACTCAACCATAAATGACTCATCATCTGAGCTCACCTCTGCTTCATGTGCATTTAATGCACACATTTCTGAAGAATCAGTGTGTGTTTGTCACTCCGTCCCCTAGGATCCTCTGATAACACATGCTGACATACTCTTGGCATGATAGCTGTGAAACAGGGCAACAAAACATGGATTGCCAGAACTGTTGCCATAGTAACCCCACAGCCTCTCACGCTTCAGTGGCCGCCTGTGCTGGGAAGATGAGGCCGTCTTTATGTTTTTTATCGTGGCTCAGTGAGTCTCCCACACAAAGCATGAAGCATGTGTCTCGCAGACATGCTTTCTGTGAGCGACAGTGATTTTTCAGCCTCTGTGTCTTTTGACTTTCCGTGACAGATACTGTAATGTAGTCATGCTAGCTAGAGCCAGATGCGTTACTCTCCTTTTGCAGTTGTGTGTTATGTAAAGGTCTTTTGTTATGTAATTTTGCGCTGCCAATAAACTTTATAGCTCTAGCATCAGAGTTTGTCATTAAAAGGTCATGGAAGTCTTCACTGTAGTGCAGCTATTTACAAAACTGAACACTAAGAGGGCATTTGGGAGATATAAGCTGTTACAAAACCTAGTGTGCTGCCTACGGAGGCAGTATTTTAAGAAAGCATAGGTGCATTCGTGACTCTAAGATTGTTGCAATTGGTAGGCAACTTAATTATGCATTTTCTCTAAGATAATCATCTAACTGTAAATATACACCATTCCACTCAATGAGCTCAGTATATACTATATAGGCCTACAACTTTTTTTAATGTTTATGAAGTAATTACTTATCAAAAGTACCTACTCAGAGTGAATGCTATTTCAGATGAAGACGCAGTGCGCTATTCATCACAAACAGGTACATGGGCTCTCAATTGACATCTGGTGAAATATAAAAATTAAGAAAGTTTCAAATGTAAAATGTGTCTAGCAAAAACATTAAAAAATATGCTTATTAGCGTATCTAATGAATGCTGCTGTTCATATCAATCAATATACGCTTAGGTTGTCTAGTTTTTCGAAATAGTTTCAAAGTAGCATCCCCAAAAATAAAGTTCAATTATTAAACATTTTTAATATGTATATGTATCATCCTCACCTATGTAATATCTTCAATAACACAATAAATTAAACATTTTTTCATAAAACATCATTTTAATATTAGTCTTATTTTTTATTTATTTTATTTTTTTATTTATAAATTTATTTATTTACATTTTTAAATTAATTAATTAATTTATTTATTTATTTATTTATTTTGTGGGGCCAGAATAAAAGATATAATTGTCTCATTTACACTTGAGCTGTGCAGGGTAAGTTTCTGGGAAGGTCTGCTTGGGATAAAAATGTAAATAATTAATGTTTTAATATTTTATTAGCAATAAATAAAATGTATATAAATATTCATATAATATTATTATTATTATTATTAGCAAATTTGCTGAGAAGAATGGGCAAGAATTGTGCTGAGCTCATACAGATTTATCCAAGAAGTAAGAAAACACACACACACACATACACACACAATTGAGAATTGTCTAGGAAGGTCATCTTGGGTAAATCTGTATAAGCTCTGCTCATTTCTTGCCCATTTTTCCCAACAAATTTGCTCCAGCCAAATTATACGGAGAGAGCCATTGGACAGCATTTTTCAGGTAATGCTGCAGATTTTCAATTAGATTCTGAGCTCTTTTTTCCAGTCTATTATTTTTTCTTTGTGCTTTAGGTCATTGTCCTACTAGAAAGTGGATCTTCTCCAATCGATGGCTGAGTGAAACTGGTTCTACTAGAGGATTTACACCATACAAACTTTTCAATACCGCTGTTTAAAATCGGACAATAATGCCACTGCTATTTAGGATAGTGTTATCTAACAGTCGACTACATACAGTACATGATACTTTCATTTTCAGGCCAAAGAGCTCAACTTTTGTATCAGCTTTAGTTTTCTCAGGTGGCTTTTTGCAAACTCCATCCGCCCACCCAAAGGTCTGCATGCCGTAAACCTGTTTGCCACTTTGGAGCTGCACCAACTTGCCGAGTTAAGATGAAAAGAATCACATGAAACCGCGGTTTGCCGCAATACTTGAGACTCTGACATCTGTAGCTTTTGTTCCTCTCGTTCTAAAACCCATGCAGCTCTTAGCGGGAAGCTCAACACTCCTATCTGAGATACTGTTCCCTTTCTCCCCAGTTTTCTGTGATGTACAAATTAAACTGTGGCTTCGAATTGACTCAGATTTGCTGCTCAGGTCACCGCGCCACTGCTCAAAACCTCTGCCTGACTGTCTGGGTTCCACCATGGCACCTTCTATTCAGCCCCTACAGCTCGTGCCTTTTATTTGTGCTTTTCGTCTTACTGTGGATGCCTGAAGTGGTACCATTTCCCTCTCATTTTTTGCCCGCTGTGACCTTGTTCGTTGCCATGGTGCTCACCACATTTCTTTTCCACATGGCACCTGCTACACTCAGCTACTGCAGACTGAACATTGGGTAAGTCCAGTTCTCACTACCAATTACAGCCCACAGTGAGGAAAACCTGACTAGCCTAGGAATATCTTAAATTCTATGCAAAAATGTGAATTAGAATGAATAAATGTTGAATTTTTGTTTTTGTATCCACCTTATTTTTCCCATAAGAGTGGGCATGGTAAATTTTATGGGTCTGGCTTCCAGTATCTTCCGCGTCAAGCTATTTTTAGCTGTACAAAACAGTTCATTTTGCTATTAGATATTACAAACTGATGTGTCTTACCATATTATTTTAATGTATTATCATAATTATGAACACATTGGTTTATAGTGCAAACAGTTTCACCATTTACTGCACTTTGTTGTTCTTCTCGTTATTTCGCTACAGCTGCTAATGAAACGGAAGTCTCGCACATTCACAGAAAACGCTTTAAATTCGCACTGAAAAATAAGGTGGATTAGGTTAAATAATTGTGTTCGGTTCGTTACGGACTATGTGTTTTGATTCTAAAATCTTTTGTAAAGTGCTTTCTCTGCCATCAAAGACTGACGGAAGCACAGCCAATAGCCAATAGCGCTTGAGTGTGCTGGCAAAACGTTGTTAACTGCGAAAATGGCCACTAAAAGAATCAAAATGATTCTTTTTAAAACTAAATTAAACGAATTCTGAATGATTCAAAAGATTAGACTTCATGCGATGAATAAAAACACCCTATTTTAGTTTTTTTTCCTGCACGTACATAGCAATCATTTCTGTATCTTGTTTCAATGCACTTGAGTTTACCATCAAATGGTGTTTAATGTTCCGTGAATCATTTTTGACAAAAAGACTCCAAAGAGTAAACAGCAGTATCATCTAACACCTGCGACAACAAACTACATCCGTCATTTACAGTTGACTGGAAACTCCTCTTTGCAGACATCTTGTGTGTTCTTGCACTGTCTACAATAACACAACCAGACTGCTAATTTAATAATAGTCTATCAAATATCATGAAGCATTCTTGAAAAGCATCGTACCGACACTTGATCCTCAGCCACTGCAGGAGCAAATCCCAATGTTCATGTGTCCAACATGATTAATTTAGAGCTGCCACCTGCCTGTGGCCCATCTGATCAGTCAGACATTCATCTGTGTAGAGAACAGTGTTAATGCACTGCCATGGCTCAGGCTCATGGGAGACACTTGATAAACATGCTTCACATATACCGACGAGCTGTTATGGAGCAACTGGAATAAAGCCTTTTACTTCTGTATTACCTGAAAACTACAGTGTGAAACTTAAATAAATAATAAATAAATATGCCCTCATTTGTTTCACTATGCATGGTTCCAGATATTTAGTTTTACAGTTTCACTACTTAGCAGACCTGGAGCTAGTCTCAGCCTCAGGCGGCACACCCACAAACCGCCCACAAACCATTCCTCAACCATCTGATCATGTTGCACACAAAAATAAAAAGAATCTCTCAAAACGTCAAGCTTCAAGCTTGTTCAGTTGAACACAAAAAGAAACAATTCTGGTCGCTTTTTTCAATGCAATTGCAATGGAGACTGAGGCCTTCAGACTTCAAAAAGGCGTTATGTTATACAGTACTGTATCTCAAGATTTCCTAAATTGATAGCTTTGTGCATATTGACCAGACAAACAGAAATGTAGTTCATTACTCATCTTCCAATCCATTCATGAACATGAGAACCGAATCGAGAATGGATAATTCAGAACTGCATAAACCAGAAGAATTGGCTGACTCAAAAGATCCGATTCAGCAAAAATGATTCACTAATGAATCAGACATTCCTACTTCTCAGTGAGAAGATCTAGAGCTGCTGTCAAAATTACTTGGCGATATTAACTTTTCGGTCTATTCTTTATGCAAAGCTATCATATTTCTTCAGAAGACTTGAATACCCTGCAAACAAGCCTGCACTGGCCCTTTACGGGCCCACTTATGGCTAGCCTAAGGGTCCCCAGCGGGCTGCCAGCGCAGGGCCTCTGAGATTTTGCTCATTGGCAAAATGTTGGCCCCTTAGTGCTGGCCCTGCACCGGCAGCTCTCACTTAGCCCACACTATTAATCTACAATAGGGGTGCCCAAACCTGGTCCTGATCAAACACACCTGAACCAACTAATTAGGATCTGAAGGAGCACTTGATAATTACAGACAGGTTTGTTTAATCAGGGTTGGAACTGAACTCTGTTGTAAGATAGATCTCCAGGAACAGGATGCACTCCTGATCTATAACAATACATCTGTTTCACGTTAAATACTTTTCAGCTACTATAACTTAAGTCTTTGGGAAAAACAGTTATTATACATTTGAAATGGATGCAGTCACCACGTAACTAATGTCTATATTGTCAAAAATGTACAATAGTCAAAGGGACTTCAAGTCAATGGATTTATTAAATACAAAATAGAAAACATTCAGTTCAGGTTAATACAGCTACATATGGCCAAAAATGTAAATACACGAAAGTACAAAAAAACAAGAGAAAGCAAACAAAGCAATGTAAGATTGTAGGATTTCGACGTGAAAGTTGATGGGAGTGAAAGTCTTATCTGTAGTACATCAATGTCCAAACACTGTCCATAGCTGAAGTTGGCTGATAGCAAATGAATAATCATTTGGGGGCAATCATAGCCTAATGGATAGAGAGTTGGACTTCTAACCCAAAGGTTGTGGGTTCAAGTCTCAGGTCTGGCAGGGATTGTAGGTGGGAGGAGTGAATAACCAGCACTCTCTCCACCCTCAATACCATGACTGAGGTGAGACCCTTGAGCAAGGCACCAAACCCCCAACTGCTCCCCGGGCGCCGCAGCATTGGCTGCCCACTGCTCCGGGTGTGTGTTCACTACTGTGTGCATGCACTTGGACGGGCAGAGCACAAATTCCGAGTATGGGTCACCATACTTGGCCACACACCACTTCCCTTTCCCTTTCTAAAAAAAATAATCCAACCTCTTGTAATGAAAAGACGCCACAGCTCTCAAACACCAGACTCTTCCTAACCAGGAACAATCAAAAACAGTCCAGACTATGATCTCATGTTGAAAAAAACTTTAAATCCATATTCAAACTAGTCCATGATGTGGTAACCTCACCAATAAAGAGTCCTTCTAAAATGCATACAAATGTTTTAAATTCTTAGCATCAATCCAAACATACATGTACCATCTCTGCAAAAACATCAACAATGTACACTTTTAAATAGAGGGGGGAAAAAAACTCCTCTAGACTGGGCTTGAAATGACACATTTCCCAACCAGGATACAGCACAATGTGTTCAGCAGGTGAGCCATGCTGGCTACTGCTGCTTGCTATTGCTAACTCTTTCTACCACATGGCTTTACTTAAGGAAACCTAAAACACCCTAGCATCCCTAGTGGTAAGGAAGAAAACTGCCCACAAAATTCTTATTAGGCTCATGTCTGGCCCACACTGGGCCATCATTGGATTAATGTGGGCAGTCCCATAGTTTGGGCTGCTCACAGAGAGCCAGCGGTGAGCCCGCACTGGGCCTGTTTAGGTTTGTATTGTGAGTATTGTGATTTTTACTATCCCTTTAAAAAGAGTGGTTAGGATCGTCTTCAGAAAGTCACATTAAGGTGAATAAAGGATGATTTGCACCTTGCAACAAATCCAAGGGATAATTCACCCAAAAATTTAAATTAAAACTCTGTCATCAATTACTTACCCTCCACTTGATGGAAGCCATTGACTTCCATAGTATTTTTTCCATTCTGTGGAAGTCAATGGTTTCTGTGAACTGTTTGGTTACCAACATTCTTCGAAATATCTTCTTTTGTGCCTAACAGAAGAACAAAACTCTTACAAGTTTGGAACAACTTGAGGGTGAGTAAATGATAACAGAATTTTCATTTTTAGGTGTACAGCCATGTTGAAAAAAAAACAGCATACTGGTTAGGCATGTTTTGAAAGAATGGTAGCTAGTTTGAGCTGGTTTAACCTGGTCCTGAGCAGGAGCTAGTTGCTTAGGACCATCTTAAACCAGCTCAAGACCAGCTTAAACTAGCTCAAACCAGGGTATCTTTTTAAGAAAACCATTACTTTTAGTTATAATCGAAAAAGTTTTCTTAACCTAAGGGGTTTGTTTCAGCTGGGCACTGATGTTGTGAAAATCAATAAAGGCAGTATAGAAAATGGTCCTTCTGAATCATTGTACGGTTTAATCTGCAGCAAATCCTCCTTATATCCGTGTAAGGGCAATTGCACTTCATCTGCGGTTCACCACAACTTTTCCCCTCAAATTACATCACTATTAGATGACTGCTTGATCAAAATGTCCTTTGGATCAAAGGGGCAAATAAAATATCTCCATTTCATTGGGGTCATAACCCATGTGAATGTTTCCACAAAGACACAAGACATAGAGGCAATTCACTTGAGAAGAAAAGGGCTCTTCAAAGTGTAACTCAAAAAGGCTTTAGCTCTAGCACATAAAATGGTTGCCTAGAAACAAGATAAAAATTTCAATAGCATATCCATTTACAGATAAAGCTGTTTGCTAGTATATTTTTGTTAAACGTTACATGGAGCTCAAAAACACCACCCACTCCATACAGCACGGCCTAATCTACGCACTCTTATTAGACTGAATAACTCTTCAAAGTCTAAATGAGCTGTTTAGATGGGTCAGATCTTCCATAGCTTCATAAAGTGTAAGAACTTTTTGCCACCACTAACAAATTCACCTATGGCAATCATTATTATCCCAACCGTGAAAGGAAAAGGCTCCCTTTAATTATGAATAAAGAAGATCACATTGCAATCACTCCTGCATTTACCAGTGTGTTAAGTCTGAACAGTCATGTATTTCAGTTAAGCAGGTCTGTAATAATCTCAGGCATATGTGTGTTTCTTATTACATCACTTGGTCACCAGTGGATCCTCTGCAGTGAATGGGTGCCGTCAGAATGAGTGTCCAAACAGCTGATCAAAACATCACAATAATCCACACGACTCCAGTCGATTATTAACATCTTGTGAAGCGAAAAGCTGTGTGTTTACAAGAAACAAATCCATCATTAAGCCATTTTTTAACTTTAAATCGTTGCTTCCATCTTAATTATAAGACCTCTATTGCTTTCTCCATTGAAAAAGTCATCTCATCTGAATCAGAAGATAAATATTCACAGATTATAAGCAAAAACAGTCCTAAACAAATATGTTGTGAATTTTGATGTGAGAGGACAACAGCGAATGTACTTTTTCACTGGAGGAAACATTATTATGAATTATAGACTCACTTTTTGGTCAGGTTTGAAGTTATGTATGTTCCACAGACTTTACTTAAATCTTAAAACTTAAACTATTTAATTCTCCAGTGCTGGTAGAGATTCAAAGGTGGAGTTGGAGGTTATAACAAAGAGTACATGAATTCCACCATTACTGCCATTTACAGGTCTGAAGGTGGACTAATTGAGAGTCATTTAGGGCAGGCTTGTTTCCTCTATAGCTTTTCTTTTAATCAAACCTCAGTCCTTTAATGAAGCGCTGGTTTGCAGCTATTCATCAGCCCTGGACCCCAGTGGAAACAAACTTGTCGGACATCATTAAAGCCCTGTGTATGTCCCTTGGTTGAGGCGTCCGCCTCGCTACGCTGAAAGTACTGCAGCTAATTAAGAGCTAAAGCTCCTCTCTGATCCCCCGACGAGCACAAGGGTCCAAAACGAAAGCTGCTTTGAGATTACTCGTATTGTCATGCTGAGGAACCCGCTGAGAGAATTTCCACTAATTGAGCTTCACCTAATGGGACTGATGACATTTTATAATGGTGTGTTTTTGGAAAAACCAAACATCACGCGCAGTCTCATTTACGGTATTTCACAGTCGTTGGAAATCACAAACAAGCTGCCATTTAAGGACCGGACAGTTGACGAGCTGCTATTAGCAGTTTAATTAATTCAATTTTGAATGAACTAATGTTTCATGGCAATGTATGGAAGATAAGAAGACTGATGTTTGATCGCTAGAGATGAGGAGGCGGCACTAATGTCAGTGAAGTAGGTCACAACTCGACAGCCATTGATTTTATCATCAGCCATGACAGTGGTGCCCAAAATACTGTCCATAATCAGTTATGGTTTTTCAAAGTGATCCATCTCAGTTCACTTTTGATTGTCCCTTGAAGGAAACTTAACTTTGTCAATGAGAAGAAAACCATAACAAGCTAGATCTTGCTGTGCTAAAATATGAGATTTTCTGAAGAAATAGGCCTATTGTTATCATGCAGGTTTATCATAGTTAACTAAAACTAAAAGTTATAAAAACATATTCATTAGTTGAAATATAAAACTGTTAATTAAAATATAATAGTAAATGTAACTAAACTATGAAAAAAATGTAATTAAATTAAACTTTAATTAAAAAAAGAAAATAAGGCCCATTTAAATAATAAAATAAAAATGACAAAATACAACAAAATTCCAAAATTGTTCAAATTAAACTGAAAACTGAACATATAAGAAAAAAAACTTAAAGGTTTATAATAGTAATAAAACAATTTATATCTCAATTATATAATAAAACTGTAAAACTCACTGCCACAATGTCTCAAAAACACTATCACAATAGAAACAAATAGAAACAACATTTCTTAAATGTGAAAGAAATGCTCATCAATGGTAACAAATTTACAACCTGAATTCTGGAAATATTGGGACGTTTTTTAAATTTGAATACAATGAAAACTAAAAGACTTTCAAATAACATGAGCCAATATTTTATTCACAATAGAACATAGATAACATAACAAATGTTTAAACTGAGAAATTTTACAATTTTATGCACAAAATGAGCTTCAAATTTGATGCCTGCTACAGGTCTCAAAATAGTTGGGATGGGGGCATGTTTACCATGGTGTAGCATCTCCTCTTCTTTTTGAAGACGTTTGAAGACGTTTGGGCATCGAGGTTATGAGTTTCTGGAGTTTTGGTGTTGGAATTTGGTCCCATTCTTGCCTGATATAGTTTTCTTGCTGCTGAAGAGTTCGTGGTTGTCTTTGATGTATTTTTCGTTTAATGATGCGCCAAATGTTCTTGATAGGGGAAAGATCTGGACTGCAGGCAGGCCAATTCAGCACCCGGACTCTTCTACTACGAAGCCATGCTGTTGTAATAGCAGCAGTATGTGGTTTTGCATTGTCCTGCTGAAATACACGTCATCTGGAGGGGAGCATATGTTGCTCTAAAACCTTTAAATACCTTTCATCATTCATAGTGCCTTCCAAAACATGCAAGCTGCCCATACCATATGCACTTATGCACCCCCATACTTAAGAGATGCTGTCCCTTACGCACAGAGATTTCTCCAGTTTCTCTGAAACTTTTGATGATGTTATGCACTGTAGATGATGAGATTTGCAAAGCCTTTGCAATTTAACGTAGAGGAACGTTGTTTTTAAAGTATTCCACAATCTTTTTACTCACTCTTTCACAGATTAGTGAGCTTCTGTCCATCTTTACTTCTGAGAGACTCTGCCTCTCTAAGACATCCCTTTTATGTTACAGACCTGATGTCAATTAACTTAATTAGTTGCTAGATGTTCTCCCAGGTGAATCTTTTCAAAATTTCTTGCTTTTTCAGCCCTTTGTTGCCCCCATGTCAACTTTTTTAGACCTGTAGCAGGCATCAAATTTGAAATGAGCTCATTTAGTGGATAAAAGTGTAAAATTTCTTCGTTTTTAACACTTGTTATGTTATCTATGTTCTATTTTGAAAAAATATTGGCTCATGTGATTTGAAAGTCCTTTAGTTTTCATTTTATTCAAATTTTAAAAACGTCCCAACATTTCCGGAATTTGGGTTGTACTAGAATAAATTCATATACAGTATATGCATCAAAAACATCATAAACATAAAATATAGATTTAAATTATATATAGCAAAAGCTTTTTATACAGAATTTTTATTGGTAGCATAAATGCAATTCAGTCATTCAAATTCATAAATTTGAACTTAAACTAAACTTTTCATATGAAAAATATTTACAAAATGAAAACTCCACCAGGTGAAAAAGTCTCTGACAATACAAAAAAATATTTATTCTTCGATAAGAATAAAACACTTAAGTACAGGCAATAGTACTAGTGATGCACCACTAATAAGTCTGACTATGACTTTCTTTTCATTTTTTATCTCTTACGTCAAGTATGTTATTCAAGGCCTGCTTAACAATACTTATAGTTGCCATAGAAACAAGCTCAATACGGCATAAAATATCTCTTGTTTTTGTGCAGTGTAAAAGTACTGTCTATAATTTCTTATGTGCTAACTACAGACCTGTCATTACCATTCTGCTTCATTTTTATCTTTGCCCCTTATGCTTGGCAATCATTATCAAAACATCAAATAACACCTCGCCGCTGAACAGTGTGTGCAAAAGTGTGAAAGAAGTTGAGCTGAGTGTGCGCCCATTCCACACAATGAATCCATTCTAAATAAGAGGCTTTACATAAGAGAAGAATATCTGTAATGAAGCACAAGGGTGACTCCGTCAGCTCTGTAGCTGCTCATGTGAAAGTGTTGGGTAATACAAGAGGGACTATCAGTATAACACTTCAAAAGTTCCTGTTGGTGACATACTCCTACTTCCTGGGATGCACAGCTGATGAATGTTTGATGAATGCTGTATTATGAACAGTAAACCTAACTTCCTGTATGCTAATGAAAATTTGGTGTAGGATTTCCTTCAAAACAATTTTCACTTTTTTGAAATACTGAAGGGAAATTGTATTTTCTTGTAAAATGTACACCAATAACTATTTTTTTACAGTTGAAGAAATAGTTGACTCGATAATGAATTCAGGCCACTCACCTTCAGGCAATCCAAGATGTAGATGAGTTTGTTTCTTCATCAGAACAGAGTTGGAGAAATTTAGCGTAACATCAGATGCTCACCAATGGATCTGAATGGGTGCCATCAGAATGAGTGTCCAAACAGCTGATAAAAACATGACAATAATCCACAAGTACATCACTCCAGTCCATCAATTAACATCTTATGAAGCGAAAAGCTGCGTGATTATAAAAACAAATCAATCATTTTGGTGTTTTTAATTTCAAAACGTTACTTCCAAAAGTCCATAATATTGCCTTTTTCAGTGGAAAAGTCATCTCGTCTGAATCAGGAGAGAAATATGCACAGATCAAACCTTGTTTATAAGCCAAAATAGTACTAAATAAATATTGTGATGTTTTTATCAGCTGTTTGGACTCTCATTCTGACGGCACCCATTCACTGCAGAGGATCCATTGGTGAGCAAACAATGCAATGCTACACTTCTCCAAATCTGTTGGAGAAGAAGAAACAACTCATCTACATTGTTTCAGAAAGAAATCTCAATAATGTCTCAAACTGTGCTCAGATTTGAAATCAAACGTCAGAGACATTTCTCGTCGGATTCCTCAAAAAATCCATCCATCATTTTACAGCTCAACAATTGTCTCATTTTAATTCTCCTAAGGAATTTTATGAGAAACATCTGATTCATAAATGGGAAATGACATGTCAATGTGTAATTCTTTGTGGTCAGTGGCTGTTTGCTTCTCACAATGATTACTGTTTTCTCTCAGCCTTGCATTTACAATCATAATGGGTTTCCATTAGCATGTTTGCTCGAATAGTCTACACAGACATTAGCATAATTAAATTTCCTCAGTCCTCATGCACAATCAACTACAGGTCTCATTACATGATGCAGCAGGTTCGTGACTCTGCGATAATACCCAGTAGAGGGAGAAAATATGGAGAAAAAAGGAAAAAATACAAAGTAGAATTAACTTGCTAATTTTGAAGGGAAGCTTATGAACATACTGGAGGAAACTTCCATTTCCTTAATCATTTCATTGACACTTCTTTTAGTATTTGGAAAATAACTGATCACATATTTTAACTCTCCAAAGCCTACTGCCTAGAAATTCATGTCTCAAAAATAAGGTCTCTAAATGATCACCATAATCACAACTTTGCTGCAAAAACTGAAATACTGTGGACTGAAGCACCTTACTGTAGGTTTAATTGATTATACATTCAGTGCCAGTCATCCATATACTCGAAGTACACAAGTTGCATGGGGACCCAAAACACCAGGGGGCCCCTTGCTCTCAAAGATGATTTAATGACTAGGGCTATGCAATTAACAGAATTTTAGTTCTGTTTTTGATTTTTTTTTTCAGCGATTAACACTATGCCACATTCTGTTTCTTTTATTTATAGTGGTGCGCTATTACCCTTCCTATGTAACATTCAAATCAGTCAAATCATGTAACGTGACTGTCATAATATACAGTCTCCTGCCAGACATGCTTGATGATTTACAAATAGTTTAAAGCGTATTGAGACGCTGTTGCCTAGGTGGCTTTCTGTGCGCGTGATACGAGAAAGAGCCAAACACAGCCAAGTTTAGGCTACTTTTTTTTTAAGGTATGCGCTTAAATGGACATATACACACAAAACATATCAAAATGTCCATCTTGCTGAGTTTTCACTTAAAGGGAAAGTTCACCCAAAAATGAAAATTCTATCATTAATTACTCACCTTCATGTGGTTCCAAACCCATAGGATCTTCGTTCATCTTCAGAACACAAATTAAGATAGTTTTGATGAAATCCAAGAGCTCTCTGTCCCTGCATAGACAGCAGTACAACTGAAATGTTCCAAGACCCAGAAACGTGCAAAGAAAATAAATGTAATGACTTTATTCAACAATGCTTCTCCTTCAAATCACGTATTCTGCCATTATCGAGAGTACCACGATGCATGTGTGTGCTTTCCTCTGCATGTAAACAAGACTCGTGATTTGGAGGAGAAGAATTGTTGAATAAAGTTATTTTTGTTTTCTTTGCAGACAAAAAGTATTCTCACAGCTTTGTAAAATTATGTTTGAACCACTGATGTTACATGGACTGTTTTACCGTTGTCCTTACTATGTTTCTGGGCCTGGGAACATTTAAGTTGTGCTGCTGTCTATGCAGGGTCAGAAAGCTCTCGGATTTCATCACAAATTTCTTAATTTGTGTTCTGAAGATGAACGAAGGTCTTACGGGTTTGGAACAACATGACGTTGAGTAATTAATGACAGAAAATAAGCGTATAGCGTTAGTTCTGGCAGGTCAGGTGACTCAGCTGATCACATCCACCTATAGGAATACGACACCTATCACGACATAAGCTCTATTCAGTATTATTCAGCAGCTTTTTCGCTTGCTCAGGAGCAAATTACCCTCCTCCATCCCCAACTCCTCCTTTCGCCATAGTCAGGAATTGGCTTTCTGATATTCTTCATGGAATCAGACTGCTTTTATCTTGAATAATGTGTTACACTTATCATTAAGTACATTAATGATATCTGCTTTGTTCTGTTCTATTTACCATAAGGGGGTTATTATTACTGGTCTCCCTGCTCATTCATGACAGGTTGCATGAGTGTGCAATGAGTTTTTGCCCAGAACAGAGCCATACCACCAAACTAAACTGTATGCTAAGTGTCAATCATTTTGACAGTAGTGGTCCTGGCAGAATTTTCATTTTTGGGTGAACTATCCCTTTAAACACAGAAAATTATGTCCCAAGTGATCAAACAGTTGGGAAAGTAATTGAATGCTTGTCAATTTATTAGATCAATGAACACACTGACAGGGGCCCCCAAAGTTTTGCTTAGAGCCCTCAGAAGTCTAGGACCGGCACTGCATACATTATTTATTTTATAGAAAAATCATTTTAAAACGTAAGTATCCAAAATGATACAAGTCTTTTGAAATCTCTCATTCATCACTGTATTGCACTGCATGTTTGCCCACACAATTAAAACTATAGAGATTTGATCATAAAACTCTTCCATTTAAAAAAATAATAATAACAGATTTTTTTCTGACTATTATTTCATGTGTCAGGCTTCATGGATTCATTGGCAGCACTGTGAATCCAAGAAACACTCAGTATTTTAGTATGAAGCTGAACATTTAAGAACCATTAGTGTAATCAAATGTCATGAAAATCATTTGGTTCTTCTGGTGTTTTTTAAATAATGGATTGGAAAAAATATGGTTCCCAACCCTAATTACAGCCCTCTCACACCGTCTCTCTTTCTCTCTAGCCATCGTGCATTATTAGCATCAAAAGCAAGCTATTACAATCTTCTCTTTGATACTGACTTTATGCCTGAAGCCATTTTTACTGCACTGAGTGGTAACTGATATAATTAAATGGTGGCGTACGCTGCAGGACAGACATGACTCATAAAAGAGAGAGATTTCACAAGTAACAAAGAGACACTAGCTTTCATTGTTTTGAGTTGCACAAACATGATGACAGCTACAGTTGCAGTGTAATTCCCTGATGAATGCCTGACTAATAGGCTTAAACTATACAAAGTGTTACTGAGAGAAAGAGAGAGAACAGAGCAGAAACAAGCTGTCATACGGTTTGTAAATGCGGCAATCTGACAAAAACTGCACCCTTCCTTTCTCGATTGAAAGTGTGGTGCAACATCTACTGGCTGCAAAAAGTATTGCCTTTGGTGAGGTTAGAGGCATGACAAAAAGAGAAAAAAAAGCTCTACAATGCAGCTCCACAACCTGCTACAGTACCTATGTTATCAAAACTGCCAGTCTAAGAAAGTTAATATAATACAGATGAATTTTAAAGGAATAGTTCACCCAAAAATTACAAATCTGTCATCATTTTCTCACCCTCATGTCACTCCAAACTGGTATGCATTTCTGTCTATTTTGAAGAATGTGGGTAACCAAACAGCTTTGGGTCCCAGTGACTTCTATATGTGACCCTGGACCACAAAACCAGTCTTAAGTCACTGGGGTATATTTGTAGCAATAGCCAAAAATACTTTGTATGGGTCAAAATTATTGATTTTTCTTTTATGCCAAAAATCATTAGGACATTACATAAAGATCATGTTCCATGAAGATATTTTGTTAATTTCCTACTGTAAATATATAAAAACGTAATTTTTGATTAGTTATATGCATTGCTAAGAATTTAATTTGGACAACTTTAAAGGCGATTTTATCAATATTTTGGTTTTTTTGCACCCTCAGATTCCAGATTTTCAAATAGCTGTATCTCTGCCAAATATTGTCCTATCCTAACAAACCAAATCTCAAAAAATTGACCCTTATGACTGGTTTTGTGGTCATTTGATACCAGCATTTTTTCAAAATAACCAGTGTTATTTTAATATCATTGAGATACTATTATAGCTTTTATTAATAACATACAACATGAGGGTGAATAAATGATGACAGAATTGTAATTTTTGGCTTATTCCTTTAAATTGATAGAAGTTGCTAGGTAGACTGCATTGCATCGTCATTACATATTGCATATTTGCATAGTCACTATTATTGACATCCCAAACCAACAATTCACACCAAAACTGCATGACGTCCAATAGTTTTGTGGGTGCAAATCACTGTCAGTGTGAATGGAGCCAGAATTCTACTGATTTTATTGTTTTATATTTTTGTCCTATATAGTGGAAATAAAGAGACCCAATTTTTCATTCAATTAACTTTATTACATGCAGTTACAGAGTCCAGCATTGCACTAGCAAGTACACACGACTCGAAGAGAATTCGACACTTAAGTACAAAGTACAACTGACTGACGTAATGCACTTTTCACAAACCAGCTGCCACCGTCACAAGAGCATAAGAGAGGTTGGATCTGAAAAGACCCTTGAGATGAAAGATCTTTCCACAAACCACTCATTTATCTACTTAGACAACTGTACTCAAGAGCAATACCTGAGGAGTAATACGTATGATAATAA
Organism: Tor tambroides; assembly: GCA_021397915.2. Taxonomy (NCBI): domain Eukaryota; kingdom Metazoa; phylum Chordata; class Actinopteri; order Cypriniformes; family Cyprinidae; genus Tor; species Tor tambroides. The sequence goes on along the minus strand of JAFVLL020039728.1, from coordinate 226,879 downwards.
AATAAACCAGTGCGATATACCGAGAGATACACTAGCTTCTGTATTTTCTCATTTAGGCTACTTTTTAAAACATATATTTACAGCCAATCTTTTAGAATTTTTCTGTACAATTTTTGAACTGACATCAACAAGGTACTATAATAATACATAGGCTACACAGCGATAAATATAATCAGCAAAATGAAAAAATAATCAATTACGCATTGCAGTAACAGTACAACGTTCATATCAACAGTCCAGAAAGTTCTGCAGGGTTAGGCACTTAAGACTGGAGAGCACTTACAGCAATCGAAAGTGTCGTTCCAGCGACGATTTGACATCTTTAACGATCGTAAAGGCAAACGAATGTACATTGCATGATGTTATACATGTATCTGCATTTTATAAGTCACTGGATCCTCTGACAGCTAAAACAGCCTGTAATGCCACATATACAGTAGCAGTCAACCACGCCAACTAATGAACAAGTCACTATAAGGCTTTGTACGATTAATGTTTATGGTACAAAATCTTCCAAAGCAGCAACCAGACAGTTTATTAAACCATATGCACGTCATTATTTCAGAGACAAGAGAAAAAACACAAACAATCTTGCAAAGACATGCAAATTTTTTGGGTGGTGTTTGGCCCGGAATATACTCTACGCAAATATGTGAACGCAAACACTTCTAGCTACAGCATGCTAACTCGATTTCACAGTTTTGAAATGCGTCCATTCAGAATTCAACAAGTACGAGTTGCATTGTCAAGGTTGCCACAAGGGGTGCTATTGCACCTACAGTATTTACTCCCATTACTTCCTAGTTACTTCCAAATGAATAAAACAATGATTGAATTAATAGTACAAATATTAAACAATAAAACAATATTCTCCCTCGATTACCGAAGTTTGTACGCAAGCCTGTTTCTACCTCAGAATGCAAAAATTATAAAACGAATTGTGATTTTATTTCTTGTAATTGTACATTTTTATTTTACAATTTTCACTATTTTTAATTTGTCGTAATTGAAACAATGTCTGATCGTTCTAACTTAATATCTCACAATTGCAACTTTGTTTCTCTTAACTTCGAATTAATATCTTGTAATTGTGCATTTTATCACACAATTGTGACTATTTCTTTTTGTCGCAACAGGGTTATTATCGTTAACTAAAACCTTTAAAAACATTTTTGTTCATTGAAATAAAGCTAAAATAATAAGCTAAAATATAAAATAAAAATTAGATGTAAAACGTAAACTAAAGAAAAATTACAAATGTTTCCTTGGCAACTAACAGAAATAAAAACACTAACATTACTAATAAAAAATGGAAATAAAAATAAATTATACCTAAATATTACGATTAAAATAAAACCCCACAAAAATTACTAAAACTAAAATGACAAAAAATTAAACAAAATTTAAAATTTAAATAAAACATAAAAAATTAACAAATATAAAATCCTAATAAAAATCTGTAATAATACTGTATATAAATAATACTAAAATAACACTGAATTGCATCTATTTCTTATAACTACAACTTTCCTCACAACTGTGAGTAATTTTTTAACTTCCTGTAATATTTTTTCAATAGAAGACAGATATAGTCTTTTACAGGTTTGTTACTGCTACAGTAATGCAAGAAACAAGTTACATATATACAATAGGAAGCTTGCAATACATTGGCGTCTACGTACCTGTGCAGAGTATGTTTCTGGCCTTCGGATGAAATACTTGTACGATTTCTATTCATGAAACTAAAATGAAACCCACAGAATAAACATTAAAACAACTCAAGGCGAGTAAAACCCTCGTTTCGCATAATTTGAAGTTTCGTCCCTACCCTAACAGGCCTCACACACTGTTGGGGTTGTAGCAGAGCATGTTGAGCTGCAGGTTCTCGTCCCAGTGTCTGAGGATGATGAAGAGCTGATTGGCCGCAGCTTTGACCGACCCCAGGTCTCGGCCCTCTGGGACAATCTGTTCATCTAGCCACAAGCTGGCCTTGGCGGCGATCAGCTCCCACTCGATGAAATAACTGGCTGAACTGTGTTCCAGCCAGGCCAGAGCAACCGCGGTCGCCCACACCATCCCCTCGGGGTCTTGCACAGCCCTTTGCAGGATCCCAGGCGAACCTGGCAGGGGGGTATCCACGATTTCAGACTCAGACCCCCGTCCGCTGTCATACAAAGAGCTGATAGGTGATGGCGGGGCTTCGGTCGACATCGAAGAGAAGCCGCTCAACAGCAAGGGCTCGCCCTCCATCCGAGGGCTTCGGGCCTGGAATGAGGATGAAGATGTGCGGGACACCAACTCCTCGCATTCAGAGTTCAAGTCTGAGACTTTTGGAGGAGGCGAGGAGCTGTGGTGAACCTCCAGACTCTCAGAGCGGCGGGAGCTAGAGTGGGACACGTGAGTAAGGCTAATTCTGTGGCTGGTGAAGGGCGACGTCCACTTCAGCTTGTCCATGGGCACGCTGATGGCGTCACACAAGGCACTGTCCAACATGAATGCTCCACAGGACAGCTGCAATGACACCTGCAACAGGAAGTAGAAGCCATAATGTCTACTTAATCAGTGCTTAAACATATAAACAAGCTCAGAGACGGAACTTCAATGAGCCATTTAAGGTCTTTAGGCATGGTCAATTACATTAGCCTTAAAAATACGCTCTACTGATTTTGTTACGCCTCATCACCGTTTACTTTGAATAATTGCCATGACCTATATAGTCTACTCAAATAGTACATCTCATTTAACCAGACTTAGAGATTATGGGATATTGATCGGTGCTTGTTAAATGTCAACAGATCTATCACTCACTATATGTAAAGAAGACTGCCTTTGTGTGTGGGGTGAGTATTGACTGGCTATTTATAGGTTATGAGGCAAGTGGATGCAATACACACAATGACGTCATTACTAGCTGAAGTTTGTCAGGTATTTTGTTATGCTGACCTTTTGAAGTCAACATGAAACTCATTTAATATATA
>JAFVLL020039728.1:116560-223801 GCA_021397915.2 Tor tambroides | reverse complement strand
CAGTGTTGGGCAATTTATTTATTTATTTACTTCGTTTCATTGCCGGAAACAACTCCACTATAAGGCTAAAAACCTATATGTTTTTAATGTGACTGAACTTGCACTTAACATGATAACAATTCAATAGAAACATTGTAAGTTACTAATCATAAGGCTTACATTTCCTCAGTTATTCAAAAAGCAGCTACGGAAAACGAGCAAAGTACATTTACATTACCAAAGAACATCAGACTCAGTCTAGCGCAAGTTTATGCACTTTAAAAAACACTCCCATTATAATCAGTGAAGCTGTCTAGTATGATGAATAAATCTTCTATACTTAAACAACAAAGTGCAGATGCACATGCAATGCATGATGAGAGAATTTGTGAGTCAGAATTCAGTCAGCGCCCGCTGAACAACAAAACTCCGCTGTTTCAGCAATGACTCATCTGAACGCCTCTAATTGGCCCATTACATTCATAAGCTCAACATAATCGTGTGAGATTGGTTTTAACGCGCAACACTGTAAAAATGCGGAAAAAGAAATATAATGGAACAAATAAGCCCTAATATCAATTAGATTGTTATTATCAGGCTAGTAATACTATGATAATAATAATCATCTTGCTATCGTCAGTGGCATCAGCCACAGGCGATTTCTCTGACTATCGTCGATTCACGATACTATCGCCACAATATATATATATGAATGTATTTATGTATTTGTTTTAAACTTAGTTGAGTGGCCCAAACTAAGCAACCCCCTTAGTTTTTGATTTTATTAATTTATGCATGGTTTGCTGATATGGTCTAATGGAGGGTTCAGTATTTCTCACTATTTCTACATCTTAATGCACTGTTTCCCTGAATAAAGCGATGTTTTGATGATGAATAATGCAGCATAATTTCTGCCCCCTAACTTCCTCTCCATCAGCAGTACATTTGAAATTAAATAGGAAACAAACATTAAACAGCGTTGTGTATTATGACACGAGATGTCCAAGCAGTTGGCCTGATTCAGCCTTTTTTGCATTTTCATTATATAAGGCTACGAATGCAAATGAGGCACTCTGCTGAAGTTTGTAGAGAGCGGAAATTAGCGATGCAGACCAGTGCCAGGACGAATCATTATTCACCTGATGCCTTTGTCTGGTAAATTCTTTGAGGTGGCTCTCCAGTCACATCATGGATCACAATACATGGCAAAACTTTAAGTACAGATGATGGATACTGGTCAGATCCTTCAGTTTCGGGGTGAAAATGAAAGATTGGCTCTCCTGTAAGGACAAAGAATGCATAAAAATAAGCAATGAGCTCTGCAATGATCTCACATGTCTACTGTTCACTGTCTTTTGACATTTAATTATGTCTGATTTCTCAGAGACTGATATTTTGCTGGTATTTTGAACTCCCATGCTCACATTCTCTAAGCAACAGAACCAGACGGCATAAACTAGTATTTTGATGAATAACCATTTACTAGTAGAGCATAGATTTTGTGCTGTAGTCCAAGATAGAATAATATTTCATATTTTATTACAACATTTTATTTTGTTATTGTTATTGAAACAGTATGGAATGTATTATATGAAATCCAATAATTTTGGAATGTGTCTCAGTCAGAAATCCACACTACAGTTCAAAAGTTTGGGGTTGGTAAGATTTGTTAATGTTTTTTTAAAATCTCTTATGCTCACCAAGGCTGCATTTCTTTGATCAAAAATACAGTAAAAATAGTAATATTGTGAAATATTTTTTACAATTTAAAAGAACTGTTTTTTAATGTCATTTATTCCTTAGATGCAAAGCTGAATTTTCAGCATCACTACTCCAGTCTTCTTCAGTGTCACATGATCCTTCAGAAATCATTCTAATATGCTGATTTGCTGCTCAAGAAACTTTTCTAATTATTATCAAACACTTGTGTTGCTTAATATATTTTTGTGGAAACCATGATTCAGGATTCTTTGGTGAACAGACATTTCAAAAGATCCACATTTATTTGAAACAGAAATATTTTGTAACATTATAAATGTCTTTACTGTCATTTTCGATCAATTTAATGCATCCTTGCTGAATAAAATTATTAATTCCTTCCAAAAAAAAAAAAAATCATACTGAACCCAAACTTTTGAAATGAACAAATCAGATTTAATTGCTTTTTGGTCACTTGAGGGTGTATCACTTTTCACAAACCCTTTTTCAGTAAACAGATTTGCAACGTAAATCAATCATCTATGTGCCCTAACTTGCACTGCCAACGTGCGTGAAAGCTAGATACGCCATTATATTCAATCTAAAAGATCAATTATCCTTCAACATTTTAAGAAAAACTAAGCTGAGACGAAAATGATCTGTCAGTCCTAAGGATTGTAATTAAGAGGATAAAACAACAGCGTTTTTTTCAGTCAATTACTTCAGAAAACTGTTGCTGTCTTAGACATCTTCCCATTAAATTAATAAGCCTATTGTGACCATTAAACTAAACCGAGAACCTGCAAACAAGGCCACACATCATGGAGCATTATGGAGTTCTCAAAAATGACAAGAACCCATCCAGACGTCCTGTTTACATGGTTTCATGTAAATACTGTACAACCCATCTGGAAATGTTCAGTAATTTTAGTTTAAAGTATGAGTGCATGTGTACTAGGTGTACAGTACATATGTATCCCTGCACACCTTCATCGATTGCTCTACAGCACTAAAGCAGACACATCTGGTACCCAGCACTTCCTGTTTGTTGCCGCCCGTCCATCTGTCTACACTTTTTCCAGTCCATGCTTGAGTGGGCACTGTGTTTCTTGCCTGAGTGTCTTGAGGGCTAAGGAACAGCACAATACACACCACTAACAGTTTGCTCGTTCTCTCAACAAGGTGAGTAATGTTAAAGCTGAGGCCCTAGGCGGCACTCGTCCTCTGGTGAGTCAGCTGTTGATGTGGAAAGGGCATTTCTCTCATGTTTCTGGCTTCTGCTTGATGTTCGCATTAGTCAGCCATCACTGAACAGCACATCACCTTTTGGCAAGCGAACAACCCATCTTGATTAACTGAATTACTTATGTTTTTGAGGAACTTATTAAAGTTCTGAATGGCCTGACAAACTCATGAGATTTATTTTGGACCACTACTCCAATGCCATATTTACAGTTCTTGCACAGCAGCACTGTGTTGATGTTCCTCAAGTATTCTGGTAAAAGTTTGCTCTAAACCCAAACCCAAAATCTTATCAAACTACTGCTATAATTCAACCCAAACTGTTTAACACTCAGTACAGACTCCATTTCAAACTGTTTTAGATTTTTTTTTAAAACTAAAGACAGACTTATAATGATTTTTTTTAAGCAATAAATAGTCATATCGTTAGACTGCAACAATAAAAACATACTATGCATTTTATTCTTTATTAGTATTAATATTATTAATAATAATAAACTAATAACAATAACTAGTTATTGTATAATATTGTATTCTATATTTCTTATGCATATTAATAATTTTGTTACTATAGTGGTTGTATTTCTTATTATTAATAATGCCAACTATGCCAACAATACTACTACTACTACTACTAATAATAATAAAAAATATAATGCATGTTATGCAGGTTATGTTACTGCTTATTATTGTTGTTATTATTATTATTATTAATTATTCATGCCAAGGTTTGCATTCTAAATGATCACAGTTATTTTCACTTAAATACAACAATTTTTATAATAAATAACACAATAGGCCTTCACAAAATAATAACAAAGTAACAAATGACCTTTAGAATACAACAATAAAAACACAATCTGCATTAAAATTCTTTATTATTGTTGTTGTTGTTCTTGTAAATAAAAATAATAATCATAATAACAATAATAAACAACTTTTGTAGTGATCTAAACTATCAAAAATTTATTTCACCGTTATTTTGGACTTTGTCTAACTGTAGCCTCACATTATTCACTTCATGATAAAAGGCCATTGTTTGAAAAGTTGTATAAACATCCAAAGAACAAAAATTATTTTACCTGTGAATATCATAAAAGGGTGCCTTTATTTTAAGCCCTTCCAAATGGTGCCAGTGGTAGACCTGAGAAGTGTAAATATCTGGGAGCAAAAAAAAAAAAAACATTTAAAAAAAAACAAAAAAACAAACAAACAGTAAATCTCTACTGCTAAAGGTGTTCCAATATTAATATGATGTTGTATCAATATGGTGTCATCAAAATGACAAAATATGAAACAGCTTCACCTCCTACAGAACCTACTGTATAATTCAATTAATCTATAAAAACTATAATTAAATTAATCAATACATCTACATATCTCATACCTGACAACAAACCAAATCACTGCAGCTTGAGGTCTCAACATGCTTTGATTAATAAAATTTAACATTAGTTAGTAAAAACGTAATATACTGCATGCTACGGTTTTTCCATCATCATATTCTGAAGGTTATCTTCTGCAGAGATGGGCTGCACAAAAATCATACCATCAGCATGCCAGGTTTTTTTCATTGTAAGCTATTCTGGAGCCAAAAAAAAAAAGTTTCTCATTTGTTTTCCATTTTCACTGTGCAGAGCTCATCAATCATCAAGCAGCTTTGCACTGTCAGTTTTAAATGATCTGTCTTATAACTATGGTAAATGATATGTATCAAGCATATTTTAAACCCTGTATTTAATCTTCACTGGTTTTAAAGTTTATTAATGCTCAAATAGGCTTTTCATCAACAAAAACTGCTTGTTTTTTTATCCCGTCGTGAGTTATTGTGCTTAAGAGTGAATTGTGCATTTGTGTTGCTGAAGATGAGACAGAGTTCTTTATGAATGGATCATTCAGTATATAACTCTGATGAATAGTTTGGTATTGAATCTTTGTGGCTGTCAGTATTTATCATGCAAATTCACACATAAGTTCATGCTGTTGCGCTATTGTTAGCAACTCACGACTTACAGTTTATTAATGCTGCAGTCATGCTGTTTCTTTCATAATATTGAAATACATATTTGCAATAACTCAATGGCCCACTGATAAGGAAAACTTGAATATTAGCTTTCAAGTCTATCATTCTTTAACTGGCTTTCTCTCAGCATGACTCAACACTGCCATCTACAGTATATAGTCAAGATCGCAGCAAGCCAAACACAGTGTTATATTTAAACAACGACGGCCAAAGACTGACCAATGACTCAACATAAAAACCCAAACAACAAACTGTAACATTTCCATGTTATCCATTATAAAAATACTCCTAATGAGCCATGACATTTCATATATTTCTCTCCCTCCATAACTAGCTTTTACCTAATTTTTAATTTTACCTAATTAAATTCCCTGGTCGTACTAACATTCAGTGTATGAGTTTAAATAATGTGTTATCAAGTCTAAACTGAAATGGGTTAACATAATTGATCTTAACAAAACATTTTGAGCTACTGTCCTATTGAAAAGTTAATTTAATGTACCTTTGTCTTTAGCGTTTGTTGTAGATCATGAAAGCTTTGGTTTAATCCATCTTGTTTTCGCGCTTTCGCCTGTAAATAGGGCGGGGCTAGGACTTTCCCAAAGAGAATCGATTCAAAACGTTGCGAATCGAGTGTCGACTCCAAAAGTCCACTCAGGGAATCGACTCCAAGGAAAGACGGCATGATCCAGCGGGAATTTATTCCAGTGACTCGAATATTTTATTTCTTCCGAGTGACTGCAATCGTTTGATTTTTTCCAGTGATTCAAATCGATTGATTCTGTACACCAAAAAAAATAAAATAAATAAAAATAAAAAACACTACTTCACTTCTATGATCGATGCAATGAGTGAATATTTGAACCATTCATTCAAAAGAGTCGTTTTAAAACACAGAGTAGTTCACGGCTGATAAACACCACAACTGTCATTATTTTAATTTTTAAAACAATAATGATTTTAAATGATCACGATTAATTTGCTAATCAAGCCGATTCCTGTCTTCTAAACATGCAGTAATTGATAGTTCTAAAAAACTAGAATAAAAAAAGAATCAGAGTCGAATCCAAAAATGTTTGAATTGAGCCAGATTTAGACTTTTCAGACCAGATTTGCCTTCTTCATCGTAAAATGTCACAATTAGTTTTGAAGAAATGTCCATTTTAAAACCAGAAAATTAAATTCAATGTGAAACACCTCAGTACGACTCAAAAAAAAAAAAACTATGTTAAAAAAACATAACTATAACACAAAAATTCTACCTACATTCCTGTTGGTATTTCATTTTACTTTAATGGGATTTATAAAAAATAAATTTAAAATAATACAAATAAATAAATAAAAATGTATTCAACCGTTGAATACAACTGGTAAAGCAGGACATTCAAGTTTCTATATTTTCCTCTCTTTAATGTAGTGGAGATCTTTAGCCATTAAAATAGCACTGTGTAAGCGGGTTAATTTTCAAAATATTTTTATAAAATTTGAACATAGTCTAATCTATCATGATCAGTTTAATTATTCGCATCAGATCTTTGTAATATCCGCTTCATGATCTGCACCCCTGTAGCAGAAAGGGTTCGCTTCCGGGGGCTTTTATTATGAAGGGGCTTGACAGTGAGTTGTACACCAGCACAGCTTTTAGTGAAGGTAGTCAAATAACCTTTTCTTTGGTGCATGTTTGTCTGGTTGACCCCTTTTAGCATTATTTCAGCTACTAATATCATCAGTTTTTTTAATTATTAAAATAAAAGATTTTGCGTTTTGAGAACGAATATATCATCTGGATGTTCTCGGAAGGCATTGCTAGCCATTCAAGCTAATTTACAGCTGTTATGTTTTTATGTTAGTTACCTACAATATCTGTGAAAAAATGACCCCAAAGTATGACTTTATATGATTGTTTCATTTTCCGACACAATATAAATTTCAAATGTAAATACAAAGATTTAACCTTTTGAAAAAATGCCTTGTTTATAAGCTAGGAATGGGTATGTTGTTGACACCAAACTTGGAGAAAGTGTTTCTCTTCTTGTCCTATGTCTATATAGACTAGAGTTGGTTTTATTGTGAGATGTTATACATTTGGTTTCATACTCAGCTGGTCTGTAGACTGAAGGATGGAGACCAGCGGCAAACCCTCGACAGCACAGATTGTGTTGCTGGCCACTAGCTCGGCTCTGACTGCTGTTTTATACACCATATTCAAGAGGAAGTCGAGCCATGTAGCGAGATTAAGGGTAACCAAACAACCCTGGTGCATATCTTTTAATGACACTATTACTAGAAGAATTAGATCATACTTGAGCGTGTTTTGTTTAACAGGAGGCCAAGAAGATGCCATTAAATCCAGATCTCAAAACTATCCTCGATGAAGCACCAGGAAAATGTGTTCCTTATGCAGTTATTGAAGGTATGGCTTCTAAAATAAATCTAGTAATGCAATTTGCTGATGTTGATACAATAATGATTCAAAGGAAAATAATTAGAGAAAAAAAATAGTATTTAATTGATGTTAATATTCTAATATTTTTACTCATACTGTGTTTCTTTAGGTGTTGTCCGCTCAGTGAAGGAGACCTTGAACAGCCAGTTTGTAGACAACTGTAAAGGGGTCATCGAAAGGTTAACCCTAAAAGAGAAGAAGATGGTGTGGAATCGAACAACACATCTATGGTACGTGTTTGGAATACATAACTGTCTATTAATGCTGTTATATAATGTATTTACTATGTGTATTGTCCATTACACTATCAGTTCTTTATATAGTTTTTTTTATTTATTTATTTTTTAAGTTTAGCTCTCTAAAGAAATTCATACATGAGCACAATTTGTATTTGTCTACAAAATTTCAGTCATCTAGGTATAAGATCAAAAGGTTTTAAGATCATTCTAAACATAAATAAATTGCAGTTTTAGCAAGTTTTATGTTTATTTGAAGTATAATTATTAGAATGTGTGTGTGTGTAGTTTCTAATAATTAGGAAGTAATTATTTATTATGTAGTTTTAATATGAAATATTTCTTGTAACATTTAGTTTTTCATAAATAAATTTTATTTATGTTTTTAAAATACATTACACTTTATTTCAGCTTTTAATTGTATTTAAATGTATTTAAATATTTTAATTATTCATTATTGTTTTAATATAAAGTAATATTTATAAATAATTAGTTTTAAAAATTATATATTTATATTATGCTTTTTAAATATTTAAGTGTACTTAATATTAGATTATACTTTCAATATTTATTTTTTATATTAAATTAATGTGTAAAATATTTAACTTTTAATACTTATACTCTATTTAAATGTTTATACTGTGATATAATTTAAAATTTATATATTATATAAATTTAAATAGAGTATACTGTAAATATCTGTTTTAATAAAAAATGATATTTGATATTTAGTTTTTTAAATAATTATACTTTATTTACATTTTTATCTTGCACTTTTTTTTTTTTTTATTAGACTTTCTCATTTATTTAAATATTTAATGTTTACTGTTTTAAACATTTTATATATCCCAATGCAGCATCAGTATTTATAATAAAAATATATATTTCACTATCAGTAACTGTATGTACCTTATTTACTCTGCTAATACATCTTTTTTTTTTTTTTAGGAATGATTGTGAAAAGGTCATCCACCAACGCACCAACACCGTGCCCTTTGACCTCGCCCCACATGACGACACCGTTCCCACAACAGTGCGAGTGGTCCGTCCACTCGATGCAGCCGAATTGGATCTGGAGACCACCTATGAGAACTTTCACCCCTCCCAGCAGTCTCTGACCAACGTCATCGGCCACTTCATCAGCGGCGAGCGCCCGCAGGGCATCCAGGAGACAGAAGAAATGCTGCGTCTGGGTGCCAGCATGACAGGCGTAGGGGAGCTGGTGCTGGACAACAGCCTGGTTCGTCTTCAACCCCCTAAACAGGGCCTGCGGTACTTCCTCAGCCGCCTAGACTATGACACGCTCCTGAGTAAGCAAGAGCGCCACCTACGGATCTGGAGGGTCTTGACGGTGCTTTTTGGCTTGACTGCCTGCGCCACACTATTCTACCTGCTGTGGCGGCAGTACGTGCTGCGTAAGGAGCGGAGGAAAGAGCGCAGCCTGCTGGACAAGTACAGGAAGTGGCAGAGCAGACGTTTGCAGGAGCTCCACCTGGCGGAGGAGGATTTGTCTCCTACGTCATGCACTATATGCTTGAATCGTGAGCGCTCGTGCGTGTTTCTAGAGTGTGGTCATGTGTGTGCCTGTGAGGAGTGCTATAGGGCCCTACCCGAACCTAAGAAATGTCCCATATGCAGGGCTACGATAGACAGGATTGTCCCTCTATATAACAGCTAGAGGCCTGAATATGTAGTATGCACTTACTTTGAAATGAGGCACTTTGGGTGTGAGCACAGCATTTCATGCCATGTAATATCAGCTAATATCATCCAAATACTCGGCAGTAAAAAATATTCTTCCGGTCTGAGTTGGTTTTTTTATTCTGTTGATTGATCACACTGTTGGCAATTGTAATCTTGTGCCTAAGTGAACTGGAATTAAATGCCATTTGTTATTTCATCCAAAATCAAAACAAAAGAAAAATTATAAATACAGTTTTCTTTAATAAAAAACTAAAGAGAGCCCATTTTAGGAGTGGTGTTTTGTTTTGATTTTTATGCTTTACACATATTCTTTATAATTGAAATTTAAATATTTAAATACAAATGTAAATATTTTTTGCATTTCTGCATACTTAAAGGTCATATAAAAAGGCTTTATTTTCTTTATGCAAAATAAATCTGTCATTTCCTTACATTTTGGTTGTTAAATATTGATTTGCTCATTTTAAGACATCATAACTTGATGTTTTGTGATGCCCTTTTATTATTTTTATTTTTCATTTGTATTTTGTTTTTACTTATGTTTTTTGTAAGAGTTTGTAATGATTGCAGGAGATTTTTTTTTTTTCCCCTTATATTAAGCTTTAATCTTAATTATTAAATGGGGAATCTCTAAATGCCAGGGAAAGTTAAACCAAATCATTTTGTTATTTGTTCTTCAGTATGAAATCTTTGATTTGCTATTAGTTATGCATAATTTACAAAAATATTACAGTGGATTGAAAATAATAAAGAACTTTTGTTCTGTAGTGGATCAGTTCATGTGATGTGATCTGAATTTGCCAATAGCTGATATTTATTTCCAAGGAGCAGCTGTGTAAGTGTGAGAGTGACATTGCTTTCCACCAGAAGAATAAGAAATATATACTTAATCTGAAAAGGAAACAATGACGTATTAAAAGTCAGCACAGTAAGAAAGGTCTTTAAAGCCAAATACCACTAAATATTTATGAATGTATATTATTTGTATCAACAAACAAGATGTTTCCTAATCGATCTGGGCCACATGAAGGTGGTAGCTAATTTTTTGGAGTTTAAACCTACCACCTTTCAGTTATATAACCATATCTTTAATCACTAAGGTACACTGGAAAAAACTAAGTGAAAGGGGTGGAGCAGCAGCATGCAGGTGATATTTATTCATGCGGCTAGAGAGGGAGCACATCCTAAGTGTTAACTTACAAAGAAAACATCAGTTATTTTAGACGACAAAAGAAGAAAATACAGTATCCCAATGCTGTCTCAACAACTGCACATTTTCTTGAGAATTGTACTCATACAGTCTCCAGATGTTTTGCAGCAAGTCAAGGAAACCTTGAACAGCCTTTTTGTTGACAACTACAAAAGAGTCCTGAAAGAGAAGAAGGTGCTGAATGGCACAGCAGACGTCTGGTAAATGTTCTACATCTGTATAAAATTATGACTTCAAAGTATTAATATTATATGGAATTATTAATCATTATGACTAACCCGTTTGGTACCTGGATTCAGTTAACTTTAAGTTTACTAAACAGTCTTCAGTTACTGACTGGATGTTTGTGATATGAATATTTAAATGTGTAATATATATAAGTGCAATACTGTATTGTGCCTGACTTATCAACCAGATAAAAAGCCATGGATCGACAGAACAAAAGGGGAAAAAACAGTAGACAATTGGCAACAAGTTGTCACACTAAAACTGTTCATATCGAGCTGATGCAAATTGTTGAGAAATGTTTGCATATCACTCTTTTTGCCACACTCAGAAAGTTCAAAGTTGTTTTTTGCAGAGTAAACAGAGGATAAATTACCCATTAATTACCTAAATAACTATTTCACAGCTTTCTTTTCACAGCTATCTTTTTATTGTTTGTAATAATTGTTTTTTGTCACCCTCCAATCACACTCAAGGAAGTCATCCGCTTCCTTCAATGCAAAACACAAACCATCACTGAAATGTAACAGTGATCTCTCTCTCGTGTAATGGAACAATTAAAGCAAATAAGAATTATATAAGAATATTTGAAAGTATAATGATGATAATACGGTTTAGTTCATAACGAAAATACTAGTAGGTACACTACCGTTCAAAAGTTTAGGCCCAGTAAGATAATAACAATAATTTTATTCAGCCGTAATATGCATTAAAATGATGAAATGTGACATTTAAGGATTTTAATTTTTAAATGTTTATAACAAAAAATGAAACATTTTATTTAACAAAAAATGTATTACGGTTTCCAAAAAGATATTTATTAGTACAATTGTTTTCAACATTGACAATAATAATAAATGTTGAGCAGCAAATCAGCATATTAGAATGATTTCTGAAGGATCATGTGACACTGCAGACTGGAGTAATGATGCTGAAAATTCAGCTTTAATCACAGGAATAAATGACATTTTAACATATATTCAAATAGAAAATAGTTCTTTTAAAATTGTAATAATATTTCACAATATTACTGTTTTTACTGTGTTTTTAATTAAATAAATGCAGCCTTGGTGAGCAGAAGAGACTGAAAGACAATGAAAATGTTAAATAGTAGTGTAAAGATGGTGCTACAGTAGATCAAAACAATAGCTAAATAATCACAAAATGTTTCAACTTTGTAAGAAATTGCTTCTTTTTGCTCTTCTTGTTTGTTGCTGCTATATGGCTTTTGCTTGAACATCTGAAAAATGATTGTTTCAAAATGATGTATTTTGCCAGCTTGACTGGTGTAGGCAAGATGGTGCGAGACAACAACCTGGTTTGTGTTCCACCTCCGGACACACAGCTCTTCCTCACTCTTTACTCCATCCTGAAGAGGCAGGAGAACGACCTGTGGCTCTGGAGGCTCTTGAAGGTGATGTTTGGTCTGACTGTCTGCACCATCTTCATCTTCATGCTCCGCAGGAAACCAAGGAGAAGAGTTAGGAAGTTCAGACATATACAGGAGCTGTTCAGGATAATGCAGTCTGTCAGAGTTCAAACCAGTCTCATCTCTGAAGATAAAGATTAATTCGATTTTACAAGCTGCTGGTTAGGAAGTGTTGAGGGGATGTTATTGTTTTCCTTTGCTTTAATCCATATTCAATTCATAAACAATATTATAAAACATGTCAACAGTTAAAGAGCATGCACATTTCTCTAGTTTGTACATGTAAAATAAGTACTACTGTATCTGACCGATAGATGGAGCTAAGTACCTTTGTGTCTTTACCATCACAGTTCAATCTTGGAGGATCACTATGGGTTTGTTAGTATATAGAGATAACCATCAGCATAATGCCTTAAACCATTAAAACTACCAGAAGTCCTCCAAACCACACTAGCTTGAGTAATAACTACAGATAAAATCACATAAACAACTAATAAGCCACTAATAACTTATGTCCAGATTGCAATCTATTTTATAGCCATACAATAAATTTAAAATATGTTAAAGAATCTATAGGAGTTATGTCAGAACAGAATATTACTATGAATAATTTGAATTAACATTAATATTACATGGTAGGTGATGTTCTCAATAAAAGCATTACAGAAGAAATCTAGCTTTTATAGCCTATTTTATATTGAGTTTTATCATAGCTTTACTACAAACTATAAATCTGTTAATAATTGTAATTTTAACTAGGCTATGTAAAAACGTTAACTGGTTAACTGTAAACCTTATATGTACGTAAAATATATATATATATATATATATATATATATATATATATACCTTGAAAGTATAATTTGTAATTTTACTATAAACTATTTTTTAAAAATGTTTTATAGGAAAATGCATGAATTTTAATTATTTTAATATTTTAATAGCTTTTTTTTAGATTTTAATAGCTCAATTAATATATTAATTCCTGTAATCCTGTAAAAACACATCATCATTGTATTTTTATGGTAAATTTCTGGTGAACACAGTAGCCTTTATATATATATGTAATTTTAATCAGGGCTATGTAAAAACGTTAACTCGTTAATCGTAAACATATATATCAGTAAATATATATATATATATATATATATATATATATATATATACCTTGAAAGTATAATTTGTAATTTTACTATAAACTATTTTTTAAAAATGTTTTATAGGAAAATGCATGAATTTTAATTATTTTAATATTTTAATAGCTTTTTTTTAGATTTTAATAGCTCAATTAATATATTAATTCCTGTAATCCTGTAAAAACACATCATCATTGTATTTTTATGGTAAATTTCTGGTGAACACAGTAGCCTTTATATATATATATATATATATATATATATCACAGTACATTACCAGTCTCCCTTATGAGTTTTGCTGAAAGGCACAATTGTGATTAGATTATGAATTTCAAGGAATAGTTCAGCCAAAAGTAAACATTTTCTGAAACTTAACTCAACCTCGGGCAATCCAAGATGTAGATGAGTTTGTTTCTTCATTGGAACAGATCTGGAGAAATTTAGCATCACATCACTTGCTCACCAATAGATCATCTGCAATGAACGGGTGCCGTCAGAATGACATTTTTTGTCTTTGGCTGAACTATTGTGGGATTTAATCCCACAACCTAAACCCATGTCACCCATATGCATGTTTTAAATGCTTACTTACTCAAGAAAAATAATGACACAGCATGAATCAACCCTAAATGTATTCAACCCCATATCTTTCACCACTAAACCAAACTACCCATGTGCAAAGACAAGAGAGCGACAAGCTTCTGGGTGGCAGTCACGAATCAACCCTACTGGGATTCAAACCCACATCCTTTTGGACATCTTTAACCACTAACCCACAGCACCCAAGTGCTGCAGGCATCAGTGTGAGGTGGAGGGAGGGGGATGGAGCTTCTGCATGCAGTCTGAGTGACGTCTCTCTGCTCTCTCAGCATCCGCGTGTGTTTTTGCATCGCGCTCCTGTTTTGCATCTACACCAGTTTTTCCGAATGACTCCTGCTCATCGCCTGTAAGTAACGACAGGAAAAGTGTAAGTGACTCCCGTAGTATGAAGGTAAAATTGAGCTGCATCTGATCGTGACAGTTGAGGTTCTCGCTCGCAGTTCGATTACAGAGCCCGCGCTCGTTACTTATCGATTCTTCCCGTATCTCTTCATCGATTATTGTGACCGGGATCATGTCAGAAGTGCTGCCTTACGAAGAGAGCATATCTCATTATGGCGATGATGGAGATGAAGAGCAGATATCCCTCACCTGTCGTCTGCAAAACAACAACAGTAACTTCTTCAGTTCTACGCAGAACAAACGAGCTCCGAAACTCGGACAGATCGGACGCAGTAAGAGAGGTGGGAAAACCACTTATTTACGTTCTTTCATTGGTGAAATAAAACTAAAAGTGGGGGTTCTAGTCTTAAAACATATTTTAATCTTATCATATTCAACAAACTAAAAAATACCTAATTAATGAGTCGAACTAACGCTTCCTTTTCTCTATTACCTTTGATATGATACCGATGCCTTAAATATGCAAATTTATGGCATGACGTGATGATGTCAGCGTGATACGTTTGCATTTACTTGCCTGCTTGTGAGATCATAATGAGTTTTCATCTAATGGCAAATTGTTTTGTTATCTAGTTAAAAGATGGCTAATTGACTAAAGAAACTTTCCTTTTTTCATTTTAATATATATATATATATATATATATATATATACTTGCCTGCTTGTGAGATCATAATGAGTTTTCATCTAATGGCAAACTGTTTTGTTATCTAGTTAAAAGATGGCTAATTGACTAAAGAAACTTTCCTTTTTTCATTTTAATATATATATATATATATATATATATATATATACTTGCCTGCTTGTGAGATCATAATGAGTTTTCATCTAATGGCAAATTGTTTTGTTGTCTAGTTAAAAGATGGCTAATTGACTAAAGAAACTTTCCTTTTTTCATTTTAATATATATATATATATATATATATATATATATATATATATATATATATATATATATATATATATATATAGCTATTTTATGTGCCCTAACATTTCAATAACACAAAAGGATTATTATTAAAGAATTGTCCAAAAAGAACAAAAATACACAATAAAGTAGCTTTTTATTCAAACTCTTCAAAAAGTCATATGATAGCGTTGTGAAAGGGATTGAAATGTAACTCATTATTCACTGATAACGTTATATAAACTAGCTTCAGGAACATTATCAGTGAAATTTCACAGATTCAAAAAAAATACAGTCTAAGCTGGTTTGCTGTGTCTTTATGCATAAAGATTTTTATATATATATTTATTGTTATTTTATTACCTTTTTAAAAATTTTATTTTACTTTTATCTTGTTTTATTCTACAGATAACAACAAAAAATAAATAAATCTATGGGTTCTTTACCATTTTTAATCACCTTGTAACTTTTTGCAGTTAAATTAAAAGTGTTTAAAATGTTAAAAGTAGAAATATTATATTTAATATTAGTCCATCCATTATTATCAGGTCATACCAAACAACATAATAACTGTCCTAGAATTAGAAAATTAATATTCAAAATAAATGAATTATAGCATGTCATTCTGTTTTATTTACATTAGTCAGTTTCTTTCATTATTATTTTTTTTAATTATTATTATTATTATTATTATCATGTATTTTTTGCAATCCACAAAGCCTGACTGTCCAATTCTTGTCCTAAAGTCTTGTCATTTCTTCAAGGGTTTGACCCCAGTGCCCCTTGTGATTTCTCTTTCAGTTGTCATAGAAGACGACAGAATTGATGAAGTCCTGAACAACACGGCAGAGAAGTCATCGGCGGGAGTGTAACGCACAAGGACGTTGTTAAAGCGGCAGGAAATCGTGGGTTATGTGCATTCTGCATCGAAAGCACTTTGCGGTCCCTCTTAGTATGGGTTGAATTACACGGTGTGGCAGCAGGCGAGGAGAACGTCCCTGCTGCGGGCATCCAAATGGAGGAAGCGGGGCTCTGTTCGTTTTCTCTCTTTAAGGGCATGTTTCATATCCCTTCTTATAAAGTGACATCCTACACTGGACAAACAAGTCCTATGTTGTTTAATACATGTGGAGTTGGTCTGTAGTGGTCCAGGTTCAGTTTATATTGTGAGAGGAATGCATTGATATCACAAGCACAAATCTGACAACTTTCGTTCTTTATTTCGCTGTGAGACTGAGCACTTGGTTTCTCCGTATCTTTTTGTGCACAATGAAAGTGTTTTTCACTTTAAATATCCTAATCATGATCTCTTGGATACATTTTTTGTTCTTTCGCAGAGATGACAGACTGAGCAAATGTTTTTTATAGGATGAGAGAGGAAAGACTACTTTTTTTAAATCGACTTTTTTCATGTTGCATATTGTAATTTTTTGATGTGGCTGCAAACTGCCTGCTTAGCCTGAGTTCAAAAGCTTATTTTTATATCAAAGAGCTATTTCTGAAAAGGAAAAAATGCTTATTTGAGTTATAGTCGTAGCACTTTCAAATGTGTTTGTCACAACTCTCAGCTAAATGGATTTTGATCACTTCTGTGCCAAAATTTCACAAAATATGCCAGTCGACTTGTGTTTCCGTTCACCCGAGTAATGTGAAGTTTTCCAGGCCTGCCTCTCATATATGTTTCAGGGCTTTTTTAACTGCCCTTTTTTTTTTTTTTTTTGCATGAGACGGGCACAAACGCCTCTTTCTTTGGCAGTTTTATTACTCATATATTTACAGTAATGTTGCTCTGAATGACAAACCTCAAACTCTTGAATATTGTGTATGTTGCACTTCTCTATACTGTTAAACAGGGCTATATTTGCAATGAAATGTATGATCAATAAAATGTGATTATATAACAGAACTCCACCACCCTGACTGTACGCATGTGAAATTTCTTCCCTTTGTTGAAGATGAAGCTTCGGCCTTGATTTCTTCTTTTATCAATTATAAGGTGGAGCTTTTCTAAAACAAATGTTTTCCTATTAAAACAGGCCTGTTCGGATATAACAGTCTGAGTTGTCGGGTCAGTAAGGAGGACTGCATTTCAATTGTTTAACCAGAAGCATGTGCTTCAGTCTCTTAAAAGGTATATTCTACTTTCAATACAAGTTAATAAGTAAATCAGTATAAAATAATTTAACAAATTAAATTTTGACCCTAAAATGAGCAAAAAAAATTGTTTACAATATAGGCTTTTGCAATAAAAGTAGCCAAGCACTGCACTGAAATAGATGTTAAAATACCAAGTTCCTAAAAATAACTGAGATTTAAACTATATTAGCATGAGAGTATGATAAAACTTATCTGTGCAAAGTATTTTAACTACTATCAAGACCATATAAAGCACGTAAACCTGGTAACCCAGTAAAGGATTCATGAAGCTCCACCTACAGGAATTACACATACATTTCATAACCAAAATTTTGTCTGGCTGAAAAAAAAACAGGCAGTGATGATGATGATGATGATGAGCTTTACAGCTCAAATAAAACACATTTTTGTACAGAAGAATTAATATATACTACCATTCAGAAGTTTGAGGTCAGAAAGTTTTTCTTTTTTTAAAAAAAAAATTAATACTTTCATTCAACAAGGATGCATTACATTGACCAAAAGTGACAGTAAAGACTGCCAAAGATTTCTATTTCAAATAAATATGGTCCTTAGAATTCATCAAATAATCCTGAAGAAAAATGTATCATGGTTTCCACAATAATATTAAGCAGCTCAGCTGTTTTCAACACTGATAATAATAAGAAATAAGACATTCTTGAGGCGCAAATCAGCAAATTAGAATAATTTCTGAAGGATCATGTGACACTGAAGACTGGAGTAATGATGCTGAAAATTCAGCTTTGATTCAAAGGAATAAATTACATTTTAAAATACATTAAAACAGAACAGATTTATTTTAAATTGTATTTAACAATATTTACTGTATTTGTGATTAAATAAATGCAGCTTTGGTGAGCACAAGACAAATCTTACCCCAGACTTTTTAACAGTGACTAAAAAATTTACATTTCCACTTTTAATCTCTCAAAAAATTTTCCTTTTACATTTGTAAATGTTCATATAGAAACATATTCAGATTCAACATCCAGATTTATCCTCACCACAATGGCCAACCAATTAAACCTACAAACTTAATATCAGATTATTTACTCAGAACTGAGTTTGTTGATCCACTAAGTCCAGATTCTGCTGAAAGCAACCTGGTGATGTGACGTGAAAGTGTAGTTCTTCCCTATCAGCTCATTAGGACCCCCCGGATGAGCAGGTAATCAGGTGAGAGAAACGTCACAACTGTTCATTCTCTCTTTACGCTTAAAAGATTCAATGGCACCATTTGGACAACATGAGAACTGGGTTTACTTACTCGATTACAAAATTTCCACCCTATTTTCTCAAAGGAAATGAAGCAGAGCTGCTCAGATGAGCGGTTTATATAGAAAACATGAGGCTGCAGGGGAAATAGTGAAGGAATCTATGAAGAAAGTAAAGTACTCAGTGTCTTTGTGTTGCTTTGAAAGGCTGTACGGTATCTGCTCTCTCTCCCACATTACTGAACTCTCCACAGTCAGAAGTGAGCTGAATGCACTTGGAAAGCACTAGAATGACTTTACAAACTGAGTTCAGTTTTTTTTTTTTTTTACTTTCATTTTTATTTTAAACTGCTGAGTGCAGGAGGAGTAAGAATTTGATGTTCCTTCTCTGAACATGCCCTCATAACACTTGTACCACATTATGCTGCTGAAATGATTTACTTTTAAACACATTTTGTTTTTCACTGAATAGCACCAAATAAATCAGAGACAATATGATACTTAAGTCTGTGAATACATTGTTGTGCATATTACTGTACAATTTCTGTAAAATGTTAACAATTTTAAAGGAAAAAGAATACAAGAAAACCATAGCAAAATCTTTTAACTGACAACTTTAAGTTACTTTAGCATATATTGGTGGAAAAAAGTGTAATTTTATTGTGAAAGAAAAATTTTGGAAGTAAAAAAATATGGATTATCTCAATTTGCGGTCAAATTACATTAAAATTAAATTTTAAAACATTATTAAAGTTACACAAATTAAGTGCATATAATTTACAGTGAAAATAGACGTGTCTGTGTGATGCATCACATTGGACTATTATTAATAATATTTGTGACCCTGGACCACAAAACCAGTCTTAAGTGTCAATTTTTCAAATTTGAGATTTATATATCATCTGAAAGCTGAATGAATGAGTTTTCCATTGATGTATGGTTTGTTAGGATCGGACAATATTTGGCTGAGATACAACTACTTGAAAATCTGGAATCTGAGGGTGCAAAAAAATCTAAATATTGAGAAAATCACCTTTAAAGTTGTCCAAATGAAGTTCTTAGCAATGCATATTACTAATCAAAAATTAAGTTTTGATATATTTACGGTAAGAAATTTTCAAAATATCTTCATGGAACATGATCTTTACTTAATATCCTAATGATTTTTGGCATAAAAGAAAAATCGATAATTTTGACCCATACAATGTATTTCTGGCTATTGCTACAAATATACCCCAGCGACTTAACACTGTTTTTTTTTTTGGTCCAGGGTCACATATTATTTAGATCTATTATTTTAATAGGATTTGTTATGTAAATATTTTCAAGCACAACAAAGATTTAAAGTATGTAATTTCTTAAAAGGAACTTCGAAAATAATTATAAATATATTTAAAAATATGTTTAATAAATCTGTTATTATTTTATCTGTATATCTGTCCATGGTTAAAAATAAAAACTTGTATCTAGTATAGTCGGCCTATTAGTCATTAATCAGGATATTTAGTCTAAAATCCTGATTAATGAGTAATTCAACTTATTACATTATTATTATTATTATTATTATGATGATGATGATTATTATTATTGTCTGCAGCATTTTTATTAGGCTGATTTATATGAATATTTTCAAATGCAATAAAGATTTAAAGGAAGTTGGAGTGTGTAATTTTTGTGCGACGAGTGCTTACAAAAGGAACTGCAAAAATATTATAATTTTTATTTACTATATTTACTATTTTTTATATATATGCCATTATTTTATATATGTTATTATTTATTCATATCTGTCCATGGTTAAAAAAAAGTATGTATACTTTAATATTCTGATTAATGAATAATTCATCTTAATACTACTACTAATAATAATAATACTAGTGAATCATTTAAAAATCAATTTCTGGGGTTAAAACATCTTTAATTAAACAATTATAACAATGCAGTGCATCTCACAGGCCTACTGAAGAACTACAGAAAATGAACACATTTGGGGAGAAAAACATGAAAACAAAAGTGTTTTTGTGTGTGGGCATCTCATTAGAGCTCCAGCAGATGATGCGGAGCAGCGCGTGAATGGGCATCCGCTTCTCCTTCATTATTTTGTCCACTCTGTACACATAGAAGTGTTAATGGTACAGTTGGCTGCCATGGCAACTGTGCGCTCAGTGTTGTCTTGGAGCAGCGATGTGAGCAAAAGTCCCAATTGGCGCCTTTTCTCTATGCAAATAATACAGCTTTGCATCAAAGCCATGTGTTTGTTTTATTATTCCCCACTTAAGCTGGCAGCCATCTCGCGAGCGTCAGCTCTGAATGATATCGCTCTCAAGAGACACGTGGTTCGGGGGAAATCCTTTGTTGTTGTGTTTTGCTAACTACGTGTCACTATTCCATAAAGATCAACAAAATGCATCTGGAAAGTGACAATTAACCAAAAACGCAAAAGCATTTACTCACCTTTATGTTGTTCCAAACCTGTTTGAATTGTATTCTCTCTTTTCCATATAATAAGAATCGGGGACTTGGACTGTTAAGCTCCAAAATGTAAATAAAACACCACAAAATACTCATAAAAGTAGTAAATATGACATGCGTGTAATATTCCAAAGTCTTCTGAAGCAATATGACATTTTTTATCAATTAGCCCATTTCAAAAAACAACACATTTTACATTATTGGCATGCTTGATTTTCTCATACCATATGACCCTGGACCACAAAACCAGTCTTAAGTGTCAATTTTTCGAAATTGAGATGTCTACATCATCTGAAAGCTGAATAAATAAGCTTTCCATTGATGTATGGTTTGTTAGGATCGGACGATATTTGGCCGAGATACAACTGTTTGAAAATCTGGAATCTGAGGGTGCAAAAGAATCAAAATATTGAGAAAATCACCTTTAAAGTTGTCAAATGAAGTTCTTAGCAAAGCATATTACTAATCAAAAATTAAGTTAAAATTAAATTACGGTAAGAAATTTACAAAATATCTTCATGGAACATGATCTTTACTTAATATCCTAATGATTTTTGGCATAAAATTTTTTTTTATAATTTTGACCCATGCAATGTATTTTTGGCTATTGCTATAAATATACCCCAGCGACTTAAGACTGGTTTTGTGGTCCAGGGTCACAGTTTGCGTTCAACGCATCACTTAAATCACGTGATTTATGTGAGGCGTTGAACGTGAAACGTTGAATATGATTAAATATTGTAATTTATATATGAAACTCACGTGAATATTGTTTTTAACTAACAGTCGAAGCACTTGAACATTAAAACGGACAGATCACATATAGGCCGATTTATGGATTCATGTTTCATGTAGCCTTGAGGTAGGCTATTTTGCATGACTTTGTAGTCCATCTTGGACTTGCTGAAGAGTAAGATTTTCTGTGAATATCGACTAGGGATAGTTCACTCAAAAATGAAAATTCTGTCATTAATTACTCACCCTCATGTCATTCCAAACCCGTAAGACCTTCATTCATCTTTGGAACACAAATTAAGATATTTTTGATGAAATCCAAGAGCTTTCTGACCCTGCATAGATAGCAACACAACTCAAATGTTCCCAGGCCCAGAAATGTAGTAAGGACATCATTAAAATCGCCCATGTGACATCAGTGTTTCAACCGTAATTTTACAAAGCTTCGAGAATCCTTTTTGTGTGCACATCTGAGTTGTGTTGCTGTCTACGGAGACTTGGAATATAGCATACAACTCAAACAGACTATTTTTATGGTGCTTTTAAGTTGTAGCCCTACCTTTTTGTTATTATTTCAGATCTTAGCAGCATCATGAATGGCCAGGATAAAAATTCACCTTCTTCAGAAGAAAGAAAACCATGTTTAGCATCATGAGGGTGAGTAAATGGTTTCTTGAACAACTTAAAAGGATCTTACATGTACATTTTTGCTCCCTGCTGTTTACTTTACTGCCATATATCTTTCACTATCAGATACTGAGGTAAAGGTTAAATTCTGCTTCGTTGCAAGGCATCATGCCACTAATTACAGTAAAAGACTGATTTCGCTTTGGGACCATGTTTATCTGAAAGTTCCACAATGGTTGCTATGGAAATGTGTGCTGAGAAGGGAAGTTGTCCTAGTTAGCGCACCGCTTGTGTTGGCAGTGATCCGTAGGAGGCTTGAGAACGAAGCTCCTGTCTTATCATTAATTCTCATTGATGCATTTCCAACAACAGCGCAGGTCATCGCACAATGACTAGAGTGCTATTGTGATAAAAAATCATCATTTTCCCATTTGCCTCTGAGAGGGTTGCACAGTTAAATGCTCTGCGCCCACTCTACAGATTGTTTGCTCACCTCTGTGCTTCTTTTAAAATGGTGAAAATGTCAATGATCCAATAGTAATGTCAGATATTTGCAAATGAGCCTGTTTGATCTAACTAGGCTCAAACATGACACCAAACCGCAGGAGACTGTGTGCCTGTTTACAGCATCTTGACACGGCAAAACTGTTTGGCTGAAAATAATAGGAAAAACCATCTCAGGGTTGACATCTTTAGAAATATGCATAAGAAACAGATAATACTCTGGTTTGAGATGAGCTGAAAAGCAGTTTCTTTGGTGCTTGTGGTGCACTAAAGCCAAGACGATCACTCTGTATTGTACACTATTAGATTTCATGCATCATTGCTCTACGGCAATATAACTGAATGGGGACTTAAAGATTTCCATCATATTTAATTGGTTTCTTGAAACACATTGATTAGTATTTTGAATTTTAATCACCACCTAGATTTTTTACATTTTCTGAGGTAATGATGTGTCTGTGTGCTTAGATGTGTCTCAGTGTAAATCGATGAGATTTTAAATTGACTGGAAATGTAACAGCACACCATTCATCATTCATGTCTGAAGCAAAAACACTATGGGATAACACTAAAGTTGAATAACTAAAGTGAGTGTATGATGCAAGTATACTAATTAAGTCTGCAATATAAATTAAGGGTTTATATATTTTGGTGTGTTCTTTGTGATTAAAATCTTGCAAAATATAATCCCCCCCCCCCCCCCCAGACGAACTTAAAAGGTTATTCAATTAAGTTTGCTGCAGACAAAGGTATTAAAGTGTGTGACATCTCATTTAAAACGTTTAATATTCTTAAAGGACTACTCTCTTAAAGGAGTAGTTGACCTAAAATGAAAATTGGAACCCTCAGGCCATTGAAGATGTAGATGAGTTTGATTCTCCATCAAAAAAGAGTTGGAGAAATTTAGCATTACATCAGTTGCTCACCAATGGATCATCTGCAGTGAATGGGTGCCGTCAGAATGAGAGTCCAAACAGCTGATAAAAACACAATAATTCACAAGTAATCCACATTACTGACATATTTGTTTAGAACAGTTTTTTTGCTAGTAAATTTATGGATTATTGTGATGTTTTTATCAGCTGTTTGGACTCTCATTCTGACGGCACCCATTCACTGCAGAGGATCCATTGGTGAGCAAGTAATGTAATGCTACATTTCTCCAAATCTGATTACTATCATGATATATCAAAATACCGTGGTTTTATGATATGATACCATCACAGTGTTTTTTGTAAGGGTAAAAGCTATGAAGCCAAAACAAAAAGTCTTTGAAAATCCAAGCTGAACATCATTATAGATGTCAGAGGTTGAGTAATTTATGAGCAGAAGAGTTTTTAATTGCATTTGATCAAGCAGGAGGTTAATTTAATTCACACTAATGCATTCTCTGTGTGCTTGATTGTAATCTGACAACATAAACCTGTTTGCTTTGATCCACAAGACAACAGCCTGTTTAAGAATTTGGAACTGATTTTCAAAAATATTAACATTAAGAATTATTTAAAATCTTTTAATTATTCCTAGATTATTTAAAACTTAAGTTTTAAATGTACATGTATATAATTTAGTTGTTTTGCACTGAAATATTTCACAGCTGGAATAACTACAAATGAGAACATTTAAAAATAGCATTTACACATATTCACACAAGTGAGATTTCTGAGAAACTGTGGATCTGAGAGAATTACAGATAGTAAGTCAAAAGTCATTTATTCCTAGAGAAACCTGTAAGACCCTCGGCTCATCATCATTAGGACAAAAACAGGCTTCAGTTTTGAGCACAGTATGTGGCTGTAATTGGCTCTGGGAGACGTGTTTTAGCAACAGTGCAGGCAGAGAATGAAGGACGAATTTAATTCCTTATCTCCAGTGGTTTCATGGATTCATGAATCAATTCAAGAGGCAGTAAAAGGGTGAGTCACTCCCATCAGCACATATGCTGTGTCACAATTAGATCTGATTCACAACTTAATCAACAATCATTAGGAGAGTATGTGTCAAGCTTATCGTTCAGATCAAAGTCAGGGGTGTCATGGACACTAATAAGTCTCTGAAAAACATATTGAGGAAAAAAGACTTCAAAAAGTGTATGAGAAAATCAAGTCGATCGGTCAAAGAACTCTACAAATCATTATCCCATTTTAATTAAAGACCAATTTACTTAGAAAAAAAATATTAAGCATAATATTATAAAGACAGTATGTTAGTTCCAAAATTAAAAAAAAAGAAAGAAGAATGTTATATTGTCACAGTGCTGAATCCAAAGTAAATTATTAGAATATTATCTGGAAAATATTTATTTTGTAGAAGTTGAGAAGATTTTTTCCACCCAATGTTAGAAGAAAATGAGATGCATAAATCTGAAGAGAAGCACTTTCAATTCCAATGTATTTGTATTGCACTTTTCACAGTAAATATCATTCCAAAGCAATTTTACAGAGAATATTGCCTCACAACCTCCAGTGAGCAAGATAAAGGTGAGGAGAAACTCCATAAAATATACAATATATGTGTATGAAGCCACCGTCACTTCAGGCCCATGGTTAACTAAAACTATTATGAACTATTTTCAGTAACTGAAATAAAGATTAAATAAAATATGAATATTAGATGAAAATCTTACATTCTTATACAGTATACACATACACACACACACACACACACACACAGGTGCATCTCAAAAATTTTGAATTTTGTGAAAAAGTAAAAATTTTTGTAACATTTCAAAAAGTGAAACTTTCATATATACTAGATTCATTACATGAAAAGTAAAACATTTCAAAAGTTTTTTTTTTTTGTTTTAATTTTGATGATTAGAGCTTATAGCTCATTAAAGTCAAAAATCCAGTATCTCAAAATATTAGAATATTTATATTTGAGTTTCATTAAATGACCATCCCTACAGTATAAAATCCAGGTATCTCTTGTTCTTTGAAACCACAATAATGGGGAAGACTGCTGACTTGGCAATGGTCCCAAAGACAATCACTGACACCCTCCACAAAGAGGGTAAGTCACAGAAGGTCATTACTGAAAGGGCTGGCTGTTCGCAGAGTGCTGTATCAAAGCATATTAAATGCAAAGTTGATTGGAAGGAAGAAATTGGGTAGGAAAAGGTGCACAAGCAACAGGAATGACCGCAAGCTTGAGAATACTGTCAAGCAAAGCAGATTCAAACACTTGTGAGAGCTTCACAAGGAGTGGACTGAAGCTGGAGTCAGTGCATCAAGAGTCACCACACTCAGATGTCTTCAGGAAAAGAACTACCAAGCCACTTCTGAAACAGAAACAATATCAGAAACATCTTACCTGGGCTAAGGAGAAAAAGAACTGGACTGTTGCTCAGTGGCCCAAAGTCCTCTTTTCAGATAAAAGTAAATATTGCATTTCATTTGGAAATCAAGGTCTGGAGTCTGGAGGAAGACTGGAGAGGCACAGAATCCAAGCTGCTTAAAGTCCGGTGTGAAGTTTCCGAAATAAGTGATGATTTGGGGTGCCGTGTTGGGGTGCTGTGACATCTGCTGGTGTTGGTCCATTGTGTTTTATCAAGTCCAAAGTCAATGCAGCCGTCTACCAGGAGATTTTGGAGCACTTTATGCTTCCATCTGCTGACAAGCTTCATGGAGATGCTGATTTCCTTTTCCAGCAGGACTTTAGCACCTGCCCACAGTGCCAAAACCCCTTCCAAGTGGTTTGCTGACCATGATATTACTGTGCTTGATTGGCCAGCCAACATGCCTGACCTGAACCCCATATGGAATCTATGGGATATTTTCAAGAGAAAGATGAGAAACAGTTGATCCAACAATACAGACGAGCTGAAGGCTCAATAGTGCCTCAGCAGTGCCACAGGCTGATCGCCTCCATGCCACACCTCACTGATGCTGGAATTCGTGCTAAAAGCCCCGACCAAGTATTGAGTGCATAAATGAACATACTTTAAAGAACTAGAACTTTTCTGTTTTGCAAATCCTTTTTTTTTTTTTTTTTTTTTTTGATCTTAGGAAATATTCTAATATTTTGAGATACTGGACTTTTTACTTTCATGAGCTGTAAGCTCTAATCATCAAAATTAAAACAAAAAAAAACATGTAATGAATCTAGAATATATGAAAGTTTCACTTTCTGAAATGTTACAAAAAAAAGAGAACTTTTTCACGATATTCTAATTTTTTGAGATGCACATATATAAATGTCAAAAAATTTGTAAAACTGAAATAAAAGCTAAATAAAAGCTAAATAAATATTTTAGAAATAAACAAATAAAAGCACATAAAATTACTACAATTTAAATAAAATTAAAATATAAAAATGAAAGTTAATTCAAAATATTACAACCCCAATTCCAGAGAAGTTGGGATGTTTTGTAAAAATGCAATAAAATCAAGAATCTGTGATTTGTTCATTCTCTTTAACTTTTATTTAATTGACAAAAGTACAAAGAAAAGATTTCCAAAGTTTTCACTGACCAACGTAAATTTATTTTGTAAATATGAAAAACTTTTGATTTGGATGGCTGTAGCACACTCCAAAAAAGTTGGGACAGAGGCAAAATAAAAGTGAAAAGGTTATAGAATATCCACTTTAAACTGTTTTGAAACAGTTCACAGTAAGCACGTGAATTGGTAATAGGTCAAGGTATGATGTTTGGATATAAAAGGAGCATCTCAGTCTTTGCAAGCAAAGCTGGATCATGGCTCATGACTTTGTGCCAAATTTCATGAGAGAAGTGTCAAACAAATCAAAAATCACATTTTGCAATGCAAATTTGCAAAGAATTTAAGTCTTTCACCAACTACCACACATAATATTGTGATTTTTTTTACACGGTATATAGACATAATAACAATAAATAAATAAATAAATACCCCAAACCAAAAAAATAAATAAATAAATAAATAAATAATGGATGGCCAATTATGGATGATTTTTATTAATTTCAACCAATTATGAAGTAATTTAGCCAGCTGCTTAGCAACACCTGATTTTTCTAAGCAACTGACAGGTGACCAAGTAGGAGTCAAATTATGCGTCACTAAAGCCATTCCACCGCATAGTTCTCCTGTTCTAAATGCTGACAATGAAAACAATCCCAAAACAACTCTACATACAGTTTGCATCAGTTTAGTCAGTTTGAAGTTTCCAAATATTCCAAAACACCTGTTCACTCAACCATAAAGGACTCATCATCTGAGCTTACCTCATTTAATGCACACATTGCTGGAGAATCAGTGTGTGTTTGTCACTCTGTCCCCTAGGATCCTCTGATAGCACATGCTGACATACTCTTGGCATGATAGCTGTGAAACAGGGCAACAAAACATGGATTGCCAGCACTGTTGCCATAGTAACCCCACAGCCTCTCACGCTTCAGCGGCCACCTGTGCTGGGAAGATGAGGCCGTGTTTATTTTTTTATCGTGTCTCAGTGAGTCTCCCACACAAAGCATGAAGCATGTGTCTCACAGACATGCTTTCTGTGAACGACAGTGATTTTTCAGCCTCCAACTTTCCATGACAGATACTGTAACGTAGTCATGCTAGAGCCAGATGCTTTACTCTGTTTACTTTCACAGTCGTCTGTTATGTAAAGGTCTTCTGTTATGTAATTTTGCGCTACCAAAACAAGTTTATCGCTCTAGCATCAGAGTTTGTCATGAAAAAGGTCATAGAAGTCTTCACTGTGGAGCAGTTATTTACAAATCTGAACACTAAGAGGGCATTTGGGAGATATAAGCTGTTACAAAACCTAGTGTGCTGCCTACGGAGGCAGTATTTTAAGAAAGCATAGGTGCATTCGTGACTCTAAGCTTGTTGCAATTGTTTGGCAACTTAATTATGCATTTTCTCTAAGATAATTTATTCATTGCAAATGTACAGCATTGCTTATACTCCACAGAGAAAACATTTCCACAATGCCCCTCGACAAGCTCAGTATATACTGTATAGAACTTACCTTTTTAATGTTCCTCAAGTAATTACTTATCCAAAAGTACCTGCTCAGAGTGAATGAAGCAGAAGCAGTGTGCTATTCGCAGTGTTGGGGGTAATGCATTACAAATCAGATTACTTTTTTCAAGTAACAAGTAACGCATTACTTGTAAATTTACAAGAAAATATCAGAGTTACTTTTTTAAACAAGTAACACAAGTTACTTTGTTCCCATTTATTCACTGACAGCTGTCCTGTCCCTGTATTGAGAGAAATCAGGCACTTCGAGGTTCTTCCTTCAAGCTGAGGCTTATTAATTTCACTTTTGGTGTGAAAGGGCCTTCACAGTTGCCAGAAATATAACTTTTGGGTTTTTTGTTATTAAAAATAAATAAGCAAGCCCAGCCCAGGTGACAAAAAGTAACATAAAAGTAACGTAATGCATTACTTTCCATAAAAAGTAACTAAGTAATGCAATTAGTTAGTGTTTTATAGAGTGATGCAATATTGTAATTAGGGCTGTAGCTATTGATTATTTTAGTAATCAAGTATTCTCCCGATTATTCCGTCAATTAATCGAGTAATCAGATAAGAAGTCATTTTTCTTTATTAAAGAGCAATACTAGATATACATGAGAAAATAAGATAGGTCTCTTAAAATAAACAACTAATTTGTTTCCTTTTTAGAAAAATAAATATTTTTACTTCTGAAATTGCACACATTATTAACCGTTAAAACTAAACCCATTTAATGCATTTACAAATGCAAATTACATTCAAAATGCAAATACAAATATCAATAAAAATAAAAAATAAATAAAAATATAAATAAAAAATAAAATAAATAAATAAAATACAAAAATCAATTTCACATTAAAAAAGGTAAACATTACAACCTAAAATTAAGGCATAAATCAAGAAATATAAAAATCAATTTCACATTACTTTAAAAAAAGTAAACAGTACAAACTAAAACTAAGGCATAAATCAAAATAATAAAAATAATAATACCTAAACATTGCATTTATGTTGTGCAACTTAACTTTCAAGTTTCAGCCTAACTAAAGCTCAAGTATGACATAAGCCATTACTGTCTTTTTGGAAGGCTTTGTGGTTTTTGTAAGAGGCAGAAATCAGTGGACAGGAAGGTAACTTGGAACAAGACCAAGAGTCCATACACAATTTCTAAACACATCTTTCTGCAACATGAAATTAGAGTTATTTGGAGAATAAACCCTCTTAAATGTCTCTCTATGTACTGGTGTGTGTGTGTGTGTGTGTGTGTGTGTGTGTGTGTGTGAAACTTGTTTTTGATATCCTTCATATTCTGTGTACTGGTCCGTTCACAGCAGTGATAGAAATTCATCTGTTCCAATAATTTTAAACTGATTTTTACATTTTATGGGTATTTTTACCTTTATAAAACTTTTTTTTTTTCTAAAAGTGTGCATCATCTTTTGAGTCAAATTCTTACATTTAATCAGTCAATTAGAATAATAAGACATTTGGACTGTTACCAAACAAATGATATCAGTATCAACAAAATTCATCTTTGCAATGCAGAGGAAACACAGAAGCTGCATCTGAAGTGGCATTTAGATATAGGCCTATTTACAATATTTAATTCAGCTCAGAGGGACATGAATGCATTTAACCTGCAGTTGCAAATGCATAAATAATATTTTGCTATTTTAAACATGAAACATACTTCACAATTATTTTTAAAATGAAAAGATACTTTAAATGTGAAATTAAAACCGCCAGTAGGTGGCAGCAAGTCACTGTTAATAAGTGATTCATTGAACCGAATCATTTAAACGGTTGATTCATTCAGGAACGAAACGCCCTCATGTTGCTCAGAGACGCAAAATAGATTTTTTGTATTCGAGTTACTTGAGGAATTGTTTCAGCCTTAATTGTAATGCATTACTTTTAAAAGTAACTTTCCCCAACACTGAACTAGTTACATGTAACGGAATTAGATGTAACGGGGTTACATCTGAATATTTACACACACACACAGATTTGATTGATTTCACTCCCAAATTGCACTGACTGCTCTAAAATATGTTTCAGGAGTTTAGGACACAGAATAGGACATGCTTATTCATTTACTGTTTTATTTACGATTTGGGTTTATGTATATGCTGTTTTGTGTGTTTGTTTGTTTTTTTTTTACTTTTTTTTTTTTTTACTTTTTTTCCAAGGCATTGTTAGATGCCAGTGTCTCCTGTCATTGCTATGCAAAGATTTGATTTCAAAAACAGTATAATTTATATCTTGTTATGATTTTAAATCAGTATTTAACCTCAGAATGACCTCAAAGTAAAAAGAGTTGCTAAAGTCTGATTTTGTGGTGGCTGTGCTTTAAAATTAAATTATTTTTATCTCAACTCAAGTGATGAAGGATTTTGAAATTTTGACAGTAATCAGTGTTGAGTGCTACTCTAAGGTTAACCTGCCTGGTTTAAACGTATGAAATTGAATAACAGTTGAAAACATTTATTAGAAATTTAGAAGAGTAGTCAAAAAGTAATCAAATCTAATTAGTTACATTACTTTAATAAAGTAATTGAAATAGTTACACTACTTATTACATTTCAAATAGTGCAACTTGTAATCTGTAAACTACTACATTTCCAAAGTAACCTTCCCAACACTGGCTATTCATAACAAATAGTTATACGGGCTCACGATTGACATCTGGTGAAATATATAATTAAGAAAGTTTAAAATGTAAAATGTTTCTAGCAAAAAAAAAAAAAAAAAAGCTTATTAGTGTATCTAATGAATGCTGCTCTTCATATGAATCAAGATACATTCTAGACTGTCTAGTTTTTCAAAATAGTTTCAAAGTAGCATCCCCAAGCACTTCAATTATTAAACATTTTTAATACGTACATATTTCATCTTCAATAGTGCAATAAATTAAACATTTTGTTCATAAAACATATTTTTAAATATTAATATGTCTTATTTGCTTATTTATTTAATTTTCATGAAAGACATAATTGTCTCATTTACACTTGAGCAGTGTAAATCTCTGAGAAAGTCTTGGGACAAAAATGTAAATAATTAATGTTTTAATATTTAACAAAAAAATAAATAAATAAATAAATATATAAGCAATTTTGCTGGGAAGAATAGGCAAGAAGTGTGCAGAGATCATAGAGACTTACCCAAGAAGTAAGAACATATATATATATATATATATATATACTCACACACACACACACACACAAAATTGAGAAGTGTCTAGGAAGGTCTTCTTGGATAAATCTGTATGAGCTCTGCTCATTTCTTGCCCATTCTTCTCAACAAATTTGCTCCAGCCAAATTATATGGAGAGAGCCAGTGGACAGCAATTTTCAGGTCATGCTGCAGATTTTCAATTAGATTCTGAGCTCTTTTTTCCAGGCTATTCTCCTATTATTTTTGCTTTGTGCTTCAGGTCATTGTCCTCCTAGAAAGTGGATCTTCTCCAATCGATGGCTGAGTGAAACTGGCTCTACTAGAGGATTTACACCATACAAACTTTTCACCGCTGTTCAAAACTGGACAATAATGCTGCCACTGCTATTTAGGATAGTGTTACCTAACTGTCGAGTACATACTGTACATGATACTTTTCATTTTCAGGCCAAAGTGCTCAACTTTTGTATCAGCTTTAGTTTTCTCAGATGGCTTTTTGCAAACTCCATCCGCCCACACATAGGTCTGCATGCCGTAAACCTGTTTGCCACTTTGGAGCTGCACCAACTTGCCAAGATAAGATGAGAATCACATGAAACTGCAGTTTGCCGCAGTACTTGAGACTCTGACATCTGTAGCTTTTGTTCCTCTCGTTCTAAAACTAATGCAGCTCTCATCGGGAAGCTCAACCCTCCTATCTGAAATACTGCTTCCTTTCAATCCTATCTTCTGTGTTGTAGAAATTAAGCTGCGGCTTCAAATTGACTTACATTTGCTGCTCAGGTCACCGTGCCACTGCTCAAAACCTCTGCTAGACTGTTTGGGTTCCACCATAGTACCTTCTGTTCGGCCCCTACAGCTCGTGCCTCTTATTTGTGCTCTTCTTCCTACTGTGGACGCCTGAAGTGATACCACTTCCCTCTTTTTTTTTTGCCTGCTGTGACCTTGTTGGTTGCCATGGTGCTCACCACATTTCTTTTCCACATTGCACCTGCTACACTCAGCTATTGCAGACTGAATATTGGGTAAGTCCAGTTCTCACTACCAATTACAGCCCACGGTAAGGAAAACCTGATGAGGAAAATCTTAAAATCATATGCAAAAATGTTAATTAGAATGAATAAATGTGAATGTTTTAGTTTTTGTATCAACCTTATTTTTCTGTAAGAGCGGGCGTGGCCATTTTGTAAATTTTATGGGTCTGGCTTCCATCTCATCCGCTTTCAGTTATTTTTAGCTGTGCAAAACAGCTCGTTTTGCTGCTTGATATTGCAAATTGTTGTCTTACCTATTATTTTAAAGTACTATCTTAATTATGAACACACTAGTTTGTAATGCAAAGAGTTTTACCGTTTTCTGCACTTTGTTATTGTTCTCCTTATTTCCCTACAGTGGCTAATGAACCGGAAGTCTCACACATTCACAGAAAACTGCTTAAATCCACATTGAAAAATAAGGTGGATTAAGATTTATTTATTGCCCCTAAATAATTGTGTTCTGTTCATTAACGACGGTGTGTGTTTTGATTCTAAACTCTTTTGTAAGCGCTTCTTCTACCGTCAAAGACTGACAATAGCACAGCCAATAGCATTTGAGTAAGGTCTGTGAAGGAGCCTTTCATTGGTTAGATCAACAGAACAAACACGCCCTTTTCACTGAACGAGTGGGCTAACAAATTCAGCGATCTCGTACGTGAATGAGAGGAAGCAACATCAGTTCAGTTTGTCAAGTGAATCAATCTCATTTGAGATATGGACATGGAAGAATTATGAATGTATAAACAACGTGGATGACCACATGCAAGACACTGACATAATGTCATTACTGAAATTCATAATCGACCTTTTTTATAGCTTGATAAAAGCCACTCACAGCAGTTGACAGAAGTGTAGATATGCATTACTGTCAGCTGTTGGATAAATTATAATGTTTAAACACTCTTTTGAATCTCTTAGTAGATCTGTAGATACGTCCATGTTGATGAAGGATAATAAGATTTGTTTGGGTCATAAAAGAATCAGTTCTTATAACAAATCAGTTAAGTGAATGATTCGTTTGGAATACACCAAAACGCCCGCACTAGTCTCCACCTGCTGCCGAAACGTTGTTAAATGCAAAAATGGTCACTAAAAGAATCAGAATGATTCTTTTTAAAACTAAACGAATTCTGAACGACTCAAAAGATTACAGCTACTGCGATTAATAAAAACACCCTACTTTAGATATAGTTTTTTTTCCTGCACGTAGCTACTTAAATGTTCTATTTAATGAATTTAACGATCATTTCTGTATCTTGTTTCAGTGCACTTGATTTTACCATCAAACGGCGTTGTTTAATGTTCCATGAATCACTTTGGACAAAAAGACTCAGTTCAACGAGAAGTCAGCGTTTTATCCAAACAGTAAACAGTAGTGTCATCTAACACCTGTAACAACAAACTACATCAATCATTTACATTTGACTGGAAACTCCCCTTTGTAGACATCTTGTGTTTTCCTGCATTGTCTACAATAACACAACCAGGCTGCTAAATTAATAATAGTCTATCAAATATCATGAAGCATTCTTGAAAAGCATCATACGGACACTTGATCCTCAGCCACTGCAGGAGCAAAGCCCAATGTATTCGTTCATGAGTCCAACATGATTAATTTAGAGCTGCCACCTGCCTGAGGCCCATCTGATCAGTCAGACATTCATCTGTGTAGGGAACAGTGTTAATGCACTGCCATGGCTCAGGCTCATGGGAGACACTTGATAAACATGCTTCACAGATACCAACGAGCTGTTATTTAAATATGGAGCAACTGGAATAAAGCCTTATACTTATGTATTA
This sequence comes from Tor tambroides, assembly GCA_021397915.2. Classification (NCBI taxonomy): domain Eukaryota; kingdom Metazoa; phylum Chordata; class Actinopteri; order Cypriniformes; family Cyprinidae; genus Tor; species Tor tambroides. The sequence continues at coordinate 188,895 of JAFVLL020039728.1, read as the reverse complement.
CCTGAAAGCTACAATGTGAAACTTAAATAAATAATAAATAAATATGCCCTCATTTTTTTCAATATGGTTCCAGAATTTAGTTTTACAGTTTCACTACTTAGCAGACCTGGAGCTAGTCTCAGCCTTAGGCGGCACACCCACAAACCGCCCACAAACCATTCCTCAACCATCTGATCATGTTGCACACAGAAATAAAAAGAATTTCTCAAAACATCAAGATTCAAGCTACTTCAGTTGAAAAAATTCTGGTCGCTCTTTTCAATGCAATTGCAATGGAGACTGAGGCCTTCATACTTCAAAAAGGACAAAAATCTCTATTCAAAGTTTAATAATAGTAGTCCATTCAAGTAAGTTATAATGTATTTCAAGATTTCTTAAGTTATACAATAGCTTTGTGCATGTTGACCATTAAAAAACAGAAATTTAGGTCTTTACTCATTTTCCAAATCATTCACGAGAACCAAATTGAGAATTCAGAACAGTGTAAACCATATTAATTGACTGATTCAAAAGATTTGATTCAACAAAATGATTCAGTAATGGATCAGACATTTCTATTTCTCTCTGAGGAGATCTAGAGCAGCTGTCAAAATTATTTGTCAATATTAACTTCAGTTTTTGTCTGTTCTTTATTAATTCAGAAGACCTTAAATATAGTGCTTGAGCCACTTTGTTATTTTGTTGTAGCTTTACATTGCAGTCTTTATTCACTTTTATTATATTGAAAGGATTCTCCACCCAAAAATGAAAATTCTGTCATCATTTACCAAACCTGGCTTTGGACTACAAAATAAGAAAAAAAAAAAATTACGGTAACTAAATAGTTTAAATTCCCAATTGACTTCCACTGTATGGACAAAAAATACACTGGATGTCGATGGGAACCAAAACCACTTGGTTACCAACATTCTTAAAAATATCTTCTTATGTTTAGCAGAGGAAATAAAGTCATAGATGTTTGGAACAATGTGAGGGTTAATATTTTGATTACATTGTGTGATTTTTTACTATCCCTTTAAAAAATGTGTCCAGGATCATCTTCAGAAAGTAACATTAAGGCGAATAAATTTGCATCTTGCAACAAACCCTAAAGTTAAAGGGATAATTCACCCAAAAATTAAAACTCTGTCATCATTTACTCACCCTCCACTTGCCGGTAGCCACCGACTTCCATAGTATTTTTTTACATACTATGGAAGTCAATGGCTTCCGTAAACTATCTGGTTACCAACATTCTTCAAAATATCTTCTTTTGTGCCGAAACTCATATTTATCAAGTTTGGAACAACTTGAGGGTGAATAAATGATGACAGAATTTTCATTTTTCAGTGAACTATCCTTTTAAGAAAACCCTTACTTCGTAGTTATAATTGTAAAAGTTTTCTTAACCTAAGGGGTTTGTTGCAACTGGGCACTGATGTTGTGAAAATCAATAAAGGCAGGCTAGAAAATGATCCTTCTGAATCATTTTATGGATTAATCTGCAACAAATCCTTCTTTTATCTGTGTAAGGGTAATTGCACTTCAACTGTGGTTCACCACAACTTTTCCCCTCAGATTACATCACTATTAGATGACTGCTTGATCAAAATGTCCTTTGGATCAAAGGGGCAAATAAAATATCTCCGTTTCATTGGGGTCATAACCCATGTGAATGTTTTCACAAAGACACGAGACACAGAGGCAATTCACTTGAGAAGAAAATGGCTCTTCAAGGAGTTCCTCAAAAAAGGCTTTAGCTCTAGCACATAAAATGGTTGCCTAGAAACAAGATAAAAATTTCAATAGCATATCCATTTACAGATAAAGCTGTTTGCTAGTATATTTTCGTTAAACGCTACATGGAGCTCAAAAACACCACCCACTCCATACAGCACGGCCTTATCTACAGTCTCTTATTAGAGTGAATAACTCTTCAGTCAAAGTCTAAATGAGCTGTTTAGATGGGTCAGATCTTCCAAAGCTTCATAAAGTCTAAAGGTTTTTTTCCACACTAACAAATTCACCCATGGCAATCGTTATTAACAGCAGGATCCCAACCGTGAAAGGAAAAGGCTCCCTTAAATTATGAATAAAGAAGATCACATTGCAATCACTCCTGCATTTACCAATGTGTTACATTTGAAACGCTGTCAGTCATGTATTTCAATCAAGCAGGAGTGTAATAATCTCAAAGGCATTTGTGTGTTACTTATGTGTGCTCACCAATGGATCCTCTGCAGTGAATGGGTGCCGTCAGAATGAGAGTCCAAATAGCTGATAAAAACATCACAATAATCCACACAACTCCAGTCCATCAATTAACATCTTGTGAAGTGAAAAGCTGTGTGTTTGTAAGAAACAAATCCATCAAGACATTTTTAACTTCAAACCGTTGCTTCTGTCTTAAATACAAGACCTCTACTGCTTTCTCCAGTGAAAAAGTTGTCTCATCTGAATCAGGAGCGAAATATGCACAGATAATAAGCAAAAACGATCCAAAACAGTTCTAAACAATTATGTTGGTGAATTTTGATGTTAGAGGACAACAGGGAATGTTTTTTTCACTGAAGGAAGCTTTATTATGAATTATAGACTCACTTTTTGGCCAGGTTTAAAGTTATCCCACAGAGTTTAAAACTTGACTTAAATCTTAATACTTGTACAGAACTTAACTTTCAAGCACCACTTAATTCTCCAATGCAGGTAGAGATTCAGTAGTGGCGTTAACAAAGAAAAGTACGTGAATTCCACCATTACTGCCATTTACAGGTGTGAAGGTGGACTAATTGAGAGTCATTTAGGGCAGGCTTGTTTCCTCTATGGCTTTTCTTTTAATCAAACCTCAGTCCTTTAATGAAGCGCTGGTTCGCAGCTATTCATCAGCCCTGGACCCCAGTGGAAACAAACTTGTCGGACATCATTAAAGCCCTGTGTATGTCCCTCGGCTGAGGCGTCCGCCTCGCTGCGCTCAAAGTAACGCAGCTAATTAAGAGCTAAAGCTTCTCTCTGATCCCCTGACAAGCACAAGGGTCCAAAACCAAAGCTGCTTTGAGATTACTCGTATTGTCATGCTGAGGAACCCGCTGAGAGAATTTCCGCTAATTGAGCTTCACCTAATGGGACCGATGACATTTTATAGTGCCGTGTTTTCGGAAAAACCAAACATTGCGCGCGAGCTCATTTACGGCGCTTCAATGACATGATCAGTCGTTGGAAAGCACAAACAAGCTGCCGTTTAGGGACCGTACGGTTGACGAGCTGCTATTAGCAGTTTAATTAATTCAATTTGGATGAACTAATGTTTCATGGCAATGTATGGAAGATAAGAAGACTCATGTTTGATCGCAAGAGATGAGGAGGCGGCGCCAATGTCAGTGAAGTAGGTCACAACTCGACAGCCATTGATTTTATCGTCAGCCATGACAGCGATGCCCAAAATACTGTCCATAATCAGTTATGGTTTTTCAAAGTGATCCGTCTCAGTTCACTTTTGACTGACCCTTGAAGGAAACTTAACTTTTTCAAGGAGAAGAAAAACATACTAAACTTAGATCTTGCTGTGCTAAAATAGGCCTATGAGATGTTCTGAAGAAATATGGGCTTAGCTAAAACTAAAGTCATAAACATTTTCGTTAGTTAAAATATAAAACTGTTAACTGAAATATATCACAAAACCATAAAAAATAAAATTATTGCAGCTTGCCAAGGCAAAATTTCTCATTTTCATTATTAAAACTTAAAATTGAAAAAAAGACATTTAAAAAATAAAAAATAAATAAAAATGACAAAACAACAAAATTACTTACATTTTAAAATTAAACTGAAAACCGAAAATGTAACAAATAAACTCAAATGTTTATAATAATAGAATATAATTAGTGTGTCAATTATACTAAAATAAAACTGTAAAACTCACTGCCACAATGTCACAAAAATGCTAAATAGAAAAACTAAGATGCAAATAAATTTTCAAAAATGTGCATATAAAAATACAGAAATGCTCATCAATTACAATGGTAACAAATTTAAACCAGAATAAATTCTTTTATATATATATATATATATATATATATATATATATATATATGCATAAAAAAGTCATAAACATAAAATATAGATGTATACATACATTCATATACTGTATATTGCAAAAGCTTTTTACATACTGTTTTTATTGGCCGCATAAATGCAATTCAGTAATTCAAATTCAGAAATTGAAACTTAAGCTAAACACTGTCATAAGAAAAAATATTTACAAAATGAAAATTGCACCAGGTGATAACAAATTAAAAGAGTATTTATTCTTTGATAAGACAGAAAAACACCAAAGTATGGGCAATAGTACTAGTGATGCACCACTAATAAGTGTGACTATGACTTGATGGTCAAATTACCAAAAGTTTCTTTTCATTTTTTAGCTCTTATGTCAAGTACATTATTTCAAGACCTGCTTAACAATGCTTAGTTGCCATAGAAACAAGCTCAATAGGCAAAAAATATCTCTTGTTTTTGTGCTGCGTAAAAGTGCTGGCTCTAATTTCTTATGTGCTAACTACAGACCTGTCATTACCATTCCGCTTCATTTTTATCTTTGCCCCTTATGCTCTGCAATCATTATCAAAACATCAAATAACACCTCGCCACTGATTAAAAACAATGTGTGCAAAAGTGTGAAAGAAGTCAAGCTGAGTGTGCGCCCATTCCACACAATGAATCCTTTCTAAATAAGAGGCTTTACATAAGAGAAGAATATCTGTAATGAAGCACAAGGGTGACTCTGTCAGCTCTGTAGCTGCTCATGTGAAAGTGTTGGGTAATACATGTGGGACTATCAGTATAAAACATCAAAAGTTCCCGTCGGTGACATACTCCTACTTCCTGGATCAGTGGTTTATTGATGATAATGCACAGCTGATGAATGTTTGATGAATGCGGTATTCTGAAAAGTAAACCTAACTTCCTGTATGCAAAATTTGGTGTAGGATTTCTTTCAAAACAATTTTCACTTAGAAATTGCTAGTAAATTTATAGTCAAAAGTATTTACAAAGAAACTGCAAGTAACACTTTGAATTAAACATGACATTTTGAAGTAGCCTGCTGAAAGGCTGAAATAGTTTTTTTTGTAAAATGTACTCAAAATGTACTTTACAACTTAGAAAATTTTTTTTTTTCATATATATAGCTGACTCAAAAATGAATTCAGGCCACTCACCTTCAGGCCATCCAAGATGTAGATGAGTTTGTTTCTTCTTGATTTGGAGAAATGTATCATTGCATCACTTGCACGCCAATGGATCCTCTGCAGTGAATGGGTGCCGTCAGAATGAGAGTCCAAACAGCTGATAAATACATCACAATAATCCACAAGTAATCCACACCACTCCAGTCCATCAGTTAACATCTTGTGAAGTGAAAAGCTGTGTGTTTTTAAGAAACAAATCCATCATTTAGTTGTTTTTAATTTGAGAACATTGCTTCCATAAGTCCGTAATCCATAATATTGCTTTTTCCGGTGGAAAAGTCATCTTGTCTGAATTAGGAGAGAAATATGCACAGATCAAACCTTGTTTATAAGCCAAAATAGTTCTAAATAAATATTGTGATGTTTTTATCAGCCGTTTGGACTCTCATTCTGACGGCACCCATTCACTGCAGAGGATCCATTGGTGAGCAAACAATGCATTGCTACACTTCTCCAAATCTGATGAAGAAGCAACTCATCTACATTGTTTCAGAAGAAATCTCAATAATGTCTCAAACTGTGCTCAGATTTACAATCAAAAGTCAGAGACATTTCTCATCAGATTCCTCAAAATCCACATTCATTTTACAGCTCAACAATTGTTTCGTTTTTATTCTCCTAAGGAATTTTATGAGAAACATCTGATTCATAAATGAGAAATTACAATGTGTAATTCTTTGTGGTCAGTGGCTGTTTGTTTCTTACAGTGATTATTGTTTTCTCTCAGCCTTGCATTTACACTCATAATGGGTTTCCATTAGCATGTTTGCTCGAATAGTTTACAGACATTAACATAATTAAATTTCCTCAGTCCTCACGCACAACCAACTGCAGGTCTCGTTACATGATGCAGCAGGTTCGTGACACTGCGAAAATACCCAGTAAAGGGAGAAAATAGTGAGAAAAAGGAAAAAGTACAAAGTAGAATTAACTTGCTAATTTTGAAGGGAAGCTTACAAGCTTACTGGAGGAAACTTCCAGTTTTTTAATCATTTCATTAACAGTTCTTTTAGTATTTGGAAAATAACTGATCACATATTTTAACTCTCAAAAGCCTACTGTATCATATTTGATACATGAATTTCTAAGGTCTCTAAATGATCAACATGATCACAAAACCTGAAATACTGTGGCTGGAAGCAACTTACTGTAGGCTTAATTGATTATACATTCAGCGCCAGTCCTCCATATACTCAAAGTACACAAGTTGCACAGGGCCCCTGAACCACCAAGGGGGATTTTGGCTTCTAACTATGAACACCATGCCGCATTCCATTTCTTTTCTTTATTGCGGTGTACACTCTATATTTAACATTCAAATCAGTCAAATCATGTAACATGACTTTTGTAATATGCAGTCTCCTGCCGGACATGCTCAATACTAAAAAAAGAGTTAAAAGCATACTGAGCTGCGAAAGAGATGCTGTTCCCTAGGTGGCTTTCTATGTGCATGCTCTGAGAAACACTGCCAAGTTTAGGCTACTTTGGGTTTCAGGTGTGCGTTTAAACGGAAAACACAAAAGTGAGTACACCCCTCACATTTTTGTAAATATTTTATTATATCTTTTCATGTGACAACACTGAAGAAATGACACTTTGCTACAATGTAAAATAGTGAGTGTACAGCTTGTATAACAGTGTAAATTTGCTGTCCCCTCAAAATAACTCAACACACAGCCATTAATGTCTAAACCGCTGGCCACAAAAGTGAGTACACCCCTAAGTGTCCAAATTGGGCCCAATTAGCCATTTTCTCTCCTCGCTATCATGTGACTCGTTAGTGTTACAAGGTCTCAGGTGTGAATGGGGAGCAGGTGTGTTAAATTTGGTGTTATCGCTCTCATACTGGTCACTGGACGTTCAACATGGCAACTCACTGAGGATCTGAAAAAAAGAATTGTTGCTCTACATAAAGATGGCGTAGGCTATAAGAAGATTGCCAAGACCCTGAAACTGAGCTGCAGCACGGTGGCCAAGACCATACAGCAATTTAACAGGACAGGTTCCACTCAGAACAGGCCTCGCCATGGTCGACCAAAGAAGTTGAGTGCACGTGCTCAGCGTCATATCCAGAGGTTGTGTTTGGGAAATAGACGTATGAGTGCTGCCAGCATTGCTGCAGAGGTTGAAGGGGTAGGGGGGGGGGTCACCCTGTCAGTGCTCAGACCATACGCCGCACACTGCATCAAATTGGTCTGCATGGCTGTCGTCCCAGAAGGAAGCCTCTTGTAAAGATGATGCACAAGAAAGCCCTGTGTGAACAAAAACCGGAGCCAATGCCGTAACGGATGTGTCGTAGTGATGACGTAGTTATCGTGCGACTCTTTGAGCGGGTGTTTTCAATAATACAGCCCTGCAGTGCCGGAGGGACTAGTCTGTGTTTTAAACACGGAGAGCGGTGTTCGCCTAAAAAAACTAAAATAAACAAAAATGTGCGCAAACTGGACTGCAGCAGAGACCACGGAGCTCCTAAGTATCCGTGCTGAAGCTTCTTGCGTCCGTGCTAGATAGCTTCTTGGGTGTCTAGCGTTTTCGACTCGTACATTATACGTCACATGATGACGTCACGTGTCATTCCGGGACCTTTACGGGTTGTGTGTGAACGCACGCACAGATTCCGGGAAATCACTGGCAGTGTGAATGCAGCAAATCTAACGATCCGGGAACAATTGCCGGAACACATTACCCGTGTATTTTCTGGAATCTCTGTGTGAAAGGGGCTTATCATCCACCAGCTCCGTGATGTCGTCATGGAGTGGAAGAGGACTCCAGTGGCAACCTGTGAAGCTCTGGTGAACTCCATGTCCAAGAGGGTTAAGGCAGTGCTGGAAAATAATGGTGGCCACACAAAATATTGACACTTTGGGCCCAATTTGGACATTTTCACACAGGGGTGTACTCACTTTTGTGGCCAGCGGTTTAGACATTAATGGCTGTGTGTTGAGTTATTTTGAGGGGACAGCAAATTTACACTGTTATACAAGCTGTACACTCACTACTTTACATTGTAGCAAAGTGTCATTTCTTCAGTGTTGTCACATGAAAAGATATAATACAATATTTACAAAAATGTGAGGAGTGTACTCACTTCTGTGAGATACTGTATGTCAAAATGTCCATCTTGCCATATTTTCACTTAAACACAGTCAGTTACGTCTTAAGTGAACATAAACAGTTGGGAAAGTAATTGAATGGTTGTCAGTATATTAGATCTGTGCATTCAGTCTTAAAGTGACAGCAGCATAATGAACCTGCTGCTGTCTCTCATTTAAAGTTTAACAGCCAAAGAAAACGAGAGACCCTTTAACTGCACTTCACTGAATAACTTTAGTAACTTAATAAAAATCAATGTATATTTCATATGGTGAAGACTAGTGTTTTATTGTAATTATTTAGATTTGATTACTTTAGTTTTCCCCACAGTTTTCAGTTTATGTATCGTAGACTATTCGTTTTAGTAGGCTAAACTGTTAATTTCATTTGTATCTTTTTTTCTGTTGTATTTGTCCCATTGTTTGTCTTCTTTTTGTTGTATTACTGACTCTTTTAACTCACTGTTGACTCATTGTTGACAGTGAAACTGCTCTGAAAGAACAAGTTAAGGGTTCTTTTGGGGTTTTTATGAACACTGACAGGGACTCCCAAAGTTTTGCTTAGGGCCTTCAGAAGTCTAGGACTGGCACTGCATACATTATTTTATAGAAAAATAATTTTAAAATGCATATAATCCAATATGATACAACAGGCTTTTGAGAAAGGTGTTGATGTTTGTTCATCTCTCATTCATCACTGTATTGCATTGCATTATATGTTTTGCCCCCATAATTAAAACTATAGGGATCTGATCACAAAACTCTTCCATTTAAAAAAATAGATTTTTTTCCTGGCTATTATTTCATGTGGCAGGCTTCATGGATTAATTGGCAGCACTGTGAATCCAAGAAACACTCTCAGTATTTTAGTGCTTATGCTGAACATTCAAGAACCGTTAGTGTAATCAAATGTCATGAAAATCATTTGGTTCTGCTGTTTTTTAAATAATAGATTGGAAAAAATATGGTTCCCAACCCTAATTACAGCTCTCTCACACTGTCTCTCTTTCTCTCTAGCCATCGTGAATTATTAGCATCATCAAAAACAAGCTATCACAATCCTCTCTTTGATACTGACTTTATGCCTGAACCCATTTTTATCGCACTGAGTGGTAACTGATATAATTAAATGGTGGCGTACGCTGCAGGACAGACATTAACGTGACTCAGAGAGATTTCACAAGCAACAAAGAGACACTAGATTTCATTGTTTTGAGTTGCACAAACATGATGACAGCTATAGTTGCAGTGTAATTCCCTGATGAATGCCTGACTAATAGGCTTAAACTATACAAAGTGTTACTGAGAGAAAGAGAGAGAACAGAGCAGAAACAAGCTGTGGTACGGTTTGTAAATGTGGCAATCTGACAAAAACAGCACCCTTGCTTTCTTGATTTTGAAAGTGTGGTGCAACATCTACTGGCTGCATAAAGTATTGCCTTTGGTGAGGTTAGAGGCACGACAAAATGGAAAAAAGCTCTACAATGCAGCTCCACAACCTGGTACCTACAGTATGTTGTCAAAACTGCTAGCCGTAGAAAGTTAATATAATACAGATGAATTTTAAAGGAATAGTTCACCCAAAAATTACAATTCTGTCATCATTTACTCACCCTAATGTTGTTCCAAACTCGTATGCAGTTCTTTCTTCTGCTGAACGCAAAGGAAGACATTTTGAAGAACATGGGTAACCAAACACCTTTGGGTCCCAGTGACTTATATTGACCATATATATATTTTTTTCATGTTATGGAAGTCAATGGGACCTGAAACCATTTGGTTACCAGCATTCTTCAAAATAACCAGTGTTATTTCAGTATCATTGAGATACTATTATAGTTTTTATTAATATTTTGAATTAGTTTAAATTAATGTGGATTAATGAATTAGTTTATTAATTGAATTAGTTTTATTTTTTTATTTTCCATTTTCAATTTAATTTCATACATTTTTGTAGCTTTAGTAATGTTTGTGTTTTTGTCGTTTTTTATTGTATTAATATTTATTATTATTCATTTTATTATTATTTTTTAGTTGTATTAGTGTTAAAATTAGAAATGTTGTCTTGTTGACAGTTGAAATAAACCTTGTAAGGGGAAATAAAATATGCAAAACTTAATTTTCAGTTCATGTTTATTTTATAAGTCACAAAATATTTGTATGGTTTTAATGAACTGTAATAACCCTGTTTGTCATTTATATTGTTTTTTATGTTCATATAATTTTCAGTTTTAAATAAAAAAAAATTAAAATGAGAAATGCTGCATTGCTGCATTGGCAACTACCTGACATATAATATATCTAGTCCATGTTTATTTTATAAGTAACAATTTTTTATGGATTTTAGTTCACTACAATAACCCTGTTTAGAACAACATGGGGGTGAGTAAATAATGACAGAATTATAATTTTTGGCTTATTCCTTTAAATTGATGGACATTGCTAAATCGGTAGCAAGTATTAGAAACTTAGGAACATACAAAATGCATATTTTCATAAACCTCAGTCACTTTTATTGACATCCCAATGCATCAGTTCACACTGAAAGTGCATGACGTCTGATAGTTTTGTGAGTGCAAATCACTATCAGTGTGAATGGAGCCAAAATTAATGATTTTATTGTTTCATATTTTGGTGTTATAGTGGAAATAAAGAGACCCAATTTTTCATCCAATTAACTTTATTACATGCAGTTACACAGTCCAGCATTGCACTAGCATGTACACACGACTTGAAGAGAATTTGACATTTAAGTACAAAGTACAACTGATTGACGTAATGCACTTTTCACAAACCAGCTGCCACCGTCACAAGAGCATAAGAGAGGTTCGATCTGAAAAGAACCTTGAGATGAAAGATCTTTCCACAAACCACTCATGCATCTACTTAGACAACAGTACTCAAGAGCAATACCTGAGGAGTAATACGTATGATAATAAAATAAACCAGTGCGATATAACGACAGAAACACTAGCTTCTGTATTTTCTCAGTTAGGCTACTTTAACATATATTTACAGCCAATCTTTTAGAATTTTTCTGTACAATTTTTGAACTGACATCAACAAAGTACTATAATAATACATACACCGCAATAAATATGATCAGCAAAATGAAAAAAAAATAATCAGTTACGCATTGCAGTAACAGTACAACGTTCATATCAACAGTCCAGAAGGTTCTGCAGGGTTAGGCACTTAAGACTGGAGAGCACTTACAGCAATCGAAAGTGTCATTCCAGCGACAATTTGACATCTTTAACGATCGTAAAGGCAAACAAATGTACATTGCATGATGTTATACATGTATCTGCATCTTATAAGTCACTGCATCCTCTGACAGCTAAAACAGCCTGAAATGCCACATATACAGTACCAGTCAACCATGCCAACTAATGAACAAGTCACTATAAGGCTTCGTACGAATAATGTTTATGGTACAAAATCTTCCAAAGCAGCAACCAGACAGTTCATTAAACCATATGCACATCATTATTTCAGAGAGAAGATAAAAACAAAAAACGAACAATCTTGCAAAGACATGCAAATTTTTTGGGTGGTGTTTGGCCCAGAATATACTCTACGCAAATATGTGTACGCAAACACTTCTAGCTACAGCATGCTAACTCGATTTCACAGTTTTGAAATGTGTCAATTCAGAATTTAACAAGTACGGGTTGCGTTGTCAATGTTGCCACAAGGGGTGCTATTGCACCTTTCCTAGTTAATTTCAAATGAATAAAACAGTGATTGAATTAATGGTACAAATATTAAACGGAAACAATTTTCCGCCTCGATTACTTAAGTTTGTACGCAAGCCTGTTTCCACCTCAGAATTCAAAAATGATAAAAGAATTCTCACATTATTTCTCGTACTTGTACCTTTTTATTTTACAATTTTGACTTTTTTTAATAATTGCGACTATTTTTCGTATCTGAAACAATATCTCATAATTTTGACTTAATATCTCACAATTGCAACTTTGTTTCTTTTAACTTCGAATTAATATCTTGTAATTGTGCATTTTATCACACAATTGTGACTATTTCTTGTTGTCGCAAGAGGGTTATTATCGGTTAACTAAAACTAACTAAAACTAAAAACTTTTTTTTTTAAAATGTATTCATTGAAATAAAGCTAAAAAATAAAATACAAATTAGATGAAAAATGTAAACTAAAGGAAAATTAGAAATGCTGCCTTGGTAACTAACAGAAATAAGTCAAAACATTAAAAATACTAATTAGAAAGAAATAAACTGAAATAAAAATAAATTAAACCTAAATTGTAAGATTAAAAAAAACTAAAAATGTAAATATTTTTTTTTTTAATTAACAAATATAAAAATACTAATAAAAACTGAAATAATATTGTATATAAATAATACTAAAATAACACTGAGTTGCATCTATTTCTTATAACTACAACTTTCCTCAGAACTGTGAGTAATTTTTTAACTACCTGTAATATTTTTTTCAATAGGAGACAGATACAGTCTTTTACAGGTTTGTTACTGCTACAGTAATGCAAGAATGCAAGTTACATATGTACAGTAGGAAGCTTGCAATACATTGGCATCTACGTACCTGTGCAGAGTATGTTTCTGGCCTTCGGGCGGATGAAATACTGGTACAGTTTCTATTCATAAAACTAAAACGAAACCCACAGAATAAACATTAAAACAGGAGAGTAATACCCTCGTTTCGCATAGTTTGAAGTAGGGATGCACGATATTGGATTTTTGCCGATATGGCAATATTTTACAACTCATTTTGGCCGATACCGATATATATTTTCCTTTGTTTTGAAACAACACCAAGTCTCTCCGGTACAGAGAATATAAACAAATTATTTTTAATTTGGGTTAGTTTTTAACAAAAACTTTGTTAGAATTAAATAAATAATAATGAATTTATTTTATAATGTACACTGAAAGCTGAAAATAACTATAAATCAACTATAAATCAATCACTGCATTTTTTCCCAGACAGATGCAACATTTGATTTTGAAGATTTAAAATTTGTAGATGGTCTAAAGCAAAAGAATTGTAGAAATTCTGAAAATCTTTTAGAGCTCCTTGTATTTAAGTTTCATAATCCGTTTGAAAAAAAAAACATTTCACATTAATGAATAAATTTATATATATTAAATTAGCTGCTGCTACTGCACATGCTAGTGACTGTTTACTCTTTTGCACACCGGGTGCATCATGCTATACGTGCGTTCTCAAATTAAATGCAGCGATCCAAAATAATGAATCTAATCGCCATTCAGGCAAAAGTTTGCTTCAAGAATGACTTCTTGCCTGCACACCCTGAGCACATGTGAGCTTCGTCTTATCGGCAAGGCATATCGGCATAATTTTCCATATCGGGTCGATGCCGATGTTTACATTTTAAGCCATTATCGGCCGATTCCGATAATATTGTGCATCCCTAGTTTGAAGTTTCGTCTCCCTACCCTATCAGGCCTCACACGCTGTTGGGGTTGTAGCAGAGCATGTTGAGCTGCAGGTTCTCGTCCCAGTGTCTGAGGATGATGAAGAGTTGATTGGCCGCGGCTTTGACCGAAGACAGGTCTCGGCCCTCTGGGACGATCTGTTCATCAAGCCACATGCTGGCCTTGGCGGCGATCAGCTCCCACTCGATGAAATAACTGGCTGAACTGTGTTCCAGCCAGGCCAGAGCAACCGCAGTCGCCCACACCATCCCCTCGGGGTCGTGCACAGCCCTTGGCAGGATCCCATGCAAACCCGGAAGGGGCGTCTCTGCGATTTCTGACTCAGACCCCCGTCCGCTGTCGTACAAAGAGTTGATAGGCGATGGAGGGGCTTCGGTTGACATCGATGAGAAGCCGCACAACAGTGAGGGCTCACCCTCCATCCGAGGGCTTTGGGCCTGGAATGAGGATGAAGACATACGGGACACCAACTCCTCACATTCGGAGTTCAAGTCTGAGTCTTTTGGAGGAGGCGAGGAGCCACGGTGGACCTCCAGACTCTCTGAGCGCCTGGAGCTGGAGTGGGACACGTGGGTAATGCTGATTCTGTGGCTGGTGAAGGGCGACGTCCACTTCAGCTTGTCCATGGGCACGTTGATGGCGTCACACAAAGCACTGTCCAACATGAACGCCCCACAAGACAGCTGCAATGACACCTGCAACAGGAAGAAGAAGCCATAATGTCTACTTAATCAGTGCTTAAACATATAAACAAGCTCAGAGACGGAACTTCAATGAGCCATTTAAGGTCTTTAGGCATTGTCAATTACATTAGCCTTAAAAAATACGCTCTACTGATTTTGTTATGCCTCATCACCATTTACTTTGAGTAATTGCCATATATTCTACTCAAATAGCACATCTCATTTAACCAGAATTAGTGATCATGAGATATTGATCGGTGCTTGTTAAATGTCAACAGATCTATTACTCACTATACGTAAAGAAGACTGCCTTTGTGTGCAGGGTGAGTATTGACCAGCTATTTATAGGTTTTGAGGCAAGTGGATGCAATACACGCAATGACGTCATTACTAGCTGAAGTTTGTCAAGCATTATGTTATGCTGACCTTTTGAGGTCAACATGAAAACCATTTTATTTCCAAAAAAAAAAAAAAAAAACGTGTGTGTGTATATATATATATATATATATATATATGTGTATATATACATACATTTAATATTAATTTCTAAATATATAAATATGTATAAATACATATATGTGTATTAGAGCTGTCAAAATTAGCGTGTTAACGCAGGCGATTAATTTTTCCAGTTTAACGGCGTTAAAAATATTTAACGCAGTTAACACAGGGGCGGGGCTATAGGCCACCCTACTCACAAAAATTGCATTTATTTAGATGCATAACATCAAATGGGAGACTTTTCAGACACGCACTCCACTTTGCCTCTGAGCCAGGCACTAATCAAACAAGCACGGAAGCAGTACAGGTGACGAGGAGCTTCAGGAGAACAGCAGTGAACTGCAGTCAGATGAGATGTTGTCAGGTCATATGTCAGTAAAAACGAATTTTCCTGTCCTGTCAGCTGTTATACTATGCTCGTAGCACATTCTCTTTAATTGAACGCACAAATACGGCAGCGCACGCTGTAGTCTGTATCATTTCATAATAAAGCACGAATGAAACTATAAGCATCCGTGTCAGATCTGCGTCACATTCAGCAGCAGCAGCTCTTAAAGTAATAGCAGCCAAATAACCTAATGACCAGCTGCTGTGATAACTGTTCATCAAAGAACAAAAGAAAAAACAGGAAATCAATAACTTTTGTAGCTTTAAGGATTCATCTAGGCCTATTTAATTTAGAATTTAGTTATAACTTTTTCAATTTCTATATATTTCCTACTTGCTGAAGGGCACAGGTAAATATGACATTTATTATAATGGGTTTATGTGAAGATTGTTTTAAGTTGACTTAAATTGGACTTAAATTTTTAAAAGTCTAATAAATGTTAAAATTGATAGCGCTCAATTATCCTGTAATGTTAAATGGCTATAGTCAATGGTTAAATATTAGGAAAAAAAGAACAATTTCTTAGAGACATCAGTAGTATTGGTATCAGTGATACTTGCCTTCAGTCATAAAAAAGATGCCATTAAACAAATATTAAAAAATATCTTTATTAATTTGAAGATTGAATGTGAAATTATTGCAATATAAAAGTATATTTAAAAACTTTAATGTTAGGTGGGATTAATCGTGATTCGTGATTAATTGGTTATTTTTTTTAATTGTTTGACAGCACTAATATATAAACAGTATATAAACATGCTGAAAGCAGAATATAGCGACAGAAACCAGAGGGATGTAGTCCTTGTTGTCATTTTCGCTCTCTCCCACTGAGTTGCTGATTTTGCTCTGCGACCGGCTCATGAAGCCCCTGGCGGCTTTCGTCAGGAGACGCGTCCTGCTCAGGCTCAGCTTGCTAGAGGCAAAAAGAAACAACACCTTTTACTCCGATGCCTCACTGTCGTCATTAAATGCACAGACACGTCTAAAGTGCTTTTTCTTGGTGAAATTTGCCCCTTCACATCCATTAATTTGCGAGGTGTGTACACATCCCTAATAGCACCGCTCCTCACGTTTTGGTCATTAGTTCGGCTGACATTTCAAGAGACAGCGAGAGGTAAAACTGTGAAAGAGATTCCAGACATGAAAGGGAAGTGTTTATTTTGGTGTCTGGAGTACCATCTATCTTTTGTTTTACATTTCGGTTTTACGCACTTAAAATATAGGAATTTGAATGGGATTAGGATATAATCCAGGCCGCATTTGAACCAATTAGTTATCAAAGATTAATACATTACAAACTATTTATTTAGATCAAGTAAAACCATTTTTGCATATCCTAATTAATATTCATGCGCTAAGCCTATGGTGACATCACAACCAAAACCCCGCCCCCACAGCTTAACCCTACAGTTAATTCACCTTCTGCATATGATGTCAGTGTTTCTTACAGCCAAGCGCTAATTAAAACTGAAACTGAGTGGTTATGACTAACATCCTCTAATTTTCACACTTCTTCGCTGGAGTATCCTTCACTCAAGAAGTTTAGACCAATTTTTTTAAAAGGAAAATGCTAATAGCAAAACCTTTGACGTCAAGAGAGCAAACACCTACCAAAAGATAATTGTCACACTGATTCATTTAATTGTAACAAAGCGTACTACACAACAAAGTATAACAGCAAAATGATTACAAAATAGCCTAAATACCTGCACAAACTTTGACATATTGTCAGTCTACACATCGCGCATCTTTAATTTTTTTTTAATGACTAATGAATGTCTGTCTTCTCTGAGAGTTGAACTCATTACATGCACCCAACAGACTACCGAAAGCAATCAAAATGCAAATTCGACTCATGATTTAAAACAATGGCGCAGGAGCGATGCAAACTGCTGAATTATTCATTTGTGTTCTGTGAATTGCAGTGTTTTAATTGTGTAACTTGATTTGTGGACGTTGTTTGCTCTTTCCCCTATCTTGTTCCCTCTATCTACACCCACCTGGTGGAGAAAAGGCTCTCGACTGATCTCTGCGAGTGGTCGGAGGTCACCGACGGACTCCTTTGAGAGGCTGAAACAGAGAGCAGGTTGGTTTCTGATCATTTCTATGGCCCAGAACACACACACAAACAAATACACTGCACTCCAAGGCAAAGAGCACTCAATAAACTCGCCTGTGCTCCTCTAGGTCAAATCAAATTAATGAATTCAGAAGCTACAAATCTGAGTGATTAATGCTGCTGTGTTTGTTTGACATGCTTGAACACCTGCAAGACTGTAAAAACTGAAGTAACCAAGTGAATGCAGACAGTTAGAGAAAAGTACCTTCAGAAGAGCTACATCGTTCCCAGCTGGAGGATGAGGGTGTTTTGCAGGGGGATTGGGATGCATCATCTACATCTGTAGAGCAAAGAAGAGATTTATGGTGCAGACACTAGTCTTTTTGACATCGGTTTGGTATGAAAACTGTTTTCTGAACTAGCATTAAGGAATCACATTCAAGTGCGTTAGTAAATGGGTCTGAGCTGAAGATAGTTCATGTGGATTCGAGAAGAGTTTACAATAACAAGCACTTTGTATGTTTGTTTGCTCATAGCACCCCTGCTGGAGATTTTAGTAAAAGTAATTTTCTATATATTTAATATGTTTTAAAATATAAATGATTCCTGTGATGCAAAGCTGAATTTTCAGCATCATTACTCCAGTCTTCAGTGTCACATGATGCTTCAGAAATCATTCTAATATGCTGATTTGCTGCTCAAGAGACATTTATTATTACCAGTGTTGAAAACAGTTGTGCTGCTTCATATTTTTGTGGAAACTGTGGTACATTTTTTAAACACTAGACCATTTAAAATAACAGCATTTATTTGAAGTAGAAATCTTTTGTAACATTATAAATGCCTTTACTGTCACTTTTGACCAATTTAATGGACCCTTACTGAATAAAAGTATTAACTTCTTTCAAAAAAATCTTACTGACCACAGACTCATGAACAGAATAATGTATATTTTGACCAACTTGTCACAAAATTGATGTGGTATTTCTTAGAATACTCTGAAAGTACATATATATTTTTGTGTCAAAGTTTTTGGTTCAGTTTTATGAGGCTACTGGATCTCTGGTGAAGATTTGACAGTTTGTCAGTGAGGACTGTACGAAGAATAGTAAATCTGTTCAAAGTTCCCAAAGTTATCCCAAAGTTATACTGTTTTTGAGCATTTTTGGGACATTTAACCAGTGGCACTGTCAATGAACTGCTCGGATGCCAATTGTCATCGCCACCCAATGCATTCAATCGACCAAAGCATTGGAAAACTAAATCTTACTTCCTGTTTGGCATCTTCAACATCAAAAATGTTAATGCATTAAGCATTTTGATATCAGAAGTCTTTTAATCACTATGCAAATATAGTTTCAAGATTGTCTGACTCAAAGTCTAATGACTGGTTGTTAGTTTGTAAGATAAAATATGTGAACGTTGACCTGTTGATGGCACTAGAGAGTTTAAAATAGAGACCCAAAATTGGATATGATAAAAGTTGAGACTCTCCTCAATAAGTGTGCCAAATTTCATAACGTTTTACCAAGTGTTTCTAGGGATTTAATATCTTATGCTCACCAAGGTTGCATTTGTTTCAGCAAAAATACAGTAAAAACAGTACAATTATGAAAAATGATTACAATTTAAAATAAGTGTTCTCTTTTTGAATACATTTTAAAATGCGGTTTATTCCTGTGATGCAAAGCGGAATTTTCATCATTACTCCAGCCTTCAGTGTCACATGATCCTTCAGAAATCATTCTAATATGCTGTTTTGCTGCTCAAGAAACATTTCTTGTTATCAATGTTTGTACAGTTGTAAACTCACTAGAGAGTTTAACATAGAGACCCAAAATTGGTTATGATAAAAGTTGAGACTCTCCTCAATAAGTGTGCCAAATTTCATAACTTTTTACCAAATGTTTCTAGGGATTGCCAGAAGAAATGAAAGAATAAGAAGTGATATCAAACCAAGCTTTAGTTTCTTTCATGCAATATAAAAGTGATGCATCAGTTTTTAACTCCAAACTTGTACACAAGCCCAGTTGTCAGTATTTTGTCATCAATCTTACTGTAGCATAGTGCTGCATCATCTTGCCCAGGCAAACCTCCTGATTGCGAGCGACCCAGACCTACAGAGTAACCACGGTTCTTCCTGCTGCCGGAACGAGAACTGCAGTGCGAACTTCGTTTATGATCCTCCCCTGGAGATAAACAAATACACAATGAGTCATTACAATAATCTAATTGTGTGCTTAAGCCAGGAGCGACTGCTTCATCTGTTTCCCTGTGCTCCTCCCTGTTTTCTTCTTCCTGAGAACAGGATCTTTGACGTAATGATTGCAACTGCCAGGTCTTGTGAGCTCAGATGAATTAGAAGAATGACCTACCGGGATGGCTGTACTCAATGCAAGTGGGTAAATATTCATTGCTGTCCAGATCGATAGGCACAAACGCTGTGTATTTGCTCAAGATGTTGCAGGCTTTGCTCGTGTGGATGGCATAAAGCTGGTACCTTCTCCCAGAACCTACAAGAAATGACACAGAGGGATTTGGTCAGATATTCAAGTAAGTTGATGTTTTAATATTTGGTCATTCGATCTTACCATGCTCAATCTCACACTCTTTATCAGCCATGTGTTCAAAGTCTTGAATAATGGAGCGTCCTGCCAGATGATGGAAGGTTTCGTTCCACAGGTCCTCGTGAACTTTCTCCTCCCGCTCTCGGCCTTTCAGGTAAGGCTGGATGTCAAAGGCCACCTCCCATCTCATGGGTTTCCCACACAGCAGTCCTGATATCACCGCTTTGCAATCTCCCTTTCCGTGACTGGCCTTGAATTCTGGCGCGTGAGGATCTTGGGGCGTTTCGACTTCGCAAAGCTGATGCGTGTAGCCATCTGTTCGAAAATGCACAGAAGGTAACCATAATATTCAGATTATTAGCAAAAGTTGGATATTTTCAAAACCAACTAGCTGTTGGATTGCTTAAATAGTTAGTTGACTAGAGGAACCCTGTATAATTAAAGTACAACAGATTCTGTTGAGATGGATGCTTTAAAAACAGCTGGATGGGGTGTAAAATCCTTAAGGTTTTAAAAATTAGTTTTGAAATTGCTTAAAACTTGACCCGCTGTCTTAAAACTGCAACTCTCATAGTGCTGAAAAAGAGTGAGATGTCTGAATCTGAGAACATGTAGCTGTTTAATACAGTAAGTGTCAGGCAATTAGGTTGAATATCTTTTTTATTGCACAAAACTCTTAGTTGATAGTCCCCATAAAAACCGAGACCTACGGATTATGAATAATGACAGGAAAATTGCTCACAGCAGGCAATTTGAAGTCTGACAGTCTTGAAATTTATTGTCGAATACCGTGGATTGGTTACATAAGCTGTGTTTTGATGGCAGTGCTTTAAAAGTTATGAAATGAGAGACTTCAATAGTATGTTAAATGCCAGTATTAAATCAGCAACTGATCTGCTCCTCTGAAATCATCTATAAATTTATTGCCAATTCATATCATCTCACAGTATACTACCGTGCAAAAGTTTGGGGTCACTATGTTTTTTTTGTTTTGTTTGTTTTTTACTTTTATTTATTTTTTAAATATATTTATTCAGTAAGGACAAATTAAATTGATTAAAAATGACAAATAAGACATTTATAATGTCACAAAAGATTTCAATTTCAAATAAATACTGTTCTTTTGAACTTTGTATTCATCAAATAACCCTGAAAAAAATGTATCACCGTTTAGCACAATTGTTTTCAACACTGATAATAACAGGAAATGTTTCTTGAGCAGCAAATCAGCATATCAGAACGATTTTTGAAGGATCATGTGACACTGAAGACTGGAGTAATGATGCTGAATATATTGCATTTTAAAATATATTAAAAATTAAAAACAGGTATTTTAAACTGTAATAACATTTCACAATATTACTATTTTTACTGTATTTTTAATCAAATAAAAATTGCCTTGGTGAGCGAAAGTGGCAAATCATTTTTCAAAAACATCTGAATTTTCGATCACTGAATTTCTAGGACTTTTCCATGATCTTTCCAGTCAAATTTAAAAATTGTAAAAATTGAATCTAAAACTCATTTTATAGATTTCTGAGCAATTCCATGCATTGAATCCTTATACTTAGAACTGTATACTTAGAAACCTTCAACAGACAGACTGATATTATCACTGCATGAAAAATGTTAGAGCAGTACGAAATCAGAAAAATTCATATGCACTATTGAGAGAACATATTTTACAACTAAAACTGATTAGCTTATTCAGGAGTAGTTTCTCAGTCGGCACTCAATGTTTAATGTTAAGTGCCTCTACACCCACTCTGATTATGGGTATTTAAATTACAGTGTAAAAGCCGGCTTAACTCTGAGCCCAAGCAGCGTTAAGATTATTACGCATCAGAAATTGACGTCTTTGTTCTTATACTAAGGACTGCAGTGAAGGACCAACCTGCATCACCGGTGCTGCCTAGAGAAGGGCTGTCAGTTGAAGACCTGGAGCCATTTTCCACGACTGGGCCGGGATGGGTCTGATCCACCTTAGACTCCCCCTGGAGACCCTCTGGTTGTTGCACTGGAGGTTTGTGAGCAGTTATGGGACGTCCTCTTGAGGATGTGGCACACAGGCTGGCCAACTGTGGCTGTTGGAGAAACGAGCAACAGTTCATCAGTCCTTTTGTTCACTTTGTGATGCAACTGTATTTGAATTACCTAGACTAAAAAATGACACATTTGATGTAGACATTTATCTTCTAATATTGAATATTTCATTGTGTTTGCAATTATTATTATTATTATTATTATTATTATAATAATTATTATTTTATTATTATTTTTCATCATCTAGCAATAACTCGGGCACAGTTACAGATTATGGCAAATATTTAATCTTTTAAGAGCACGCAAATGTTTCTTGAAACATGTTTTCCCTTTAAGAGAGCTGTGTGTATTTGTGCATTAAAATGCAGTAAGTTCATTTATTGGGAAAAAAGTGCAACAATACGAGACAAATAGAAAATAGGTTTATATAATATTTATTACTCATAACATAATTATAAATATAGGCATATTAAATATTATGCTTATATTTTGAATAATTTAATATGCCTATATTTATAATTATTATTTAAAAATAAAACTATAAACATAATTTCATTATAATATTAAAATGCAAATGTTATTTCAGTGTTAACATTTAAATTATATTTATAAATAAATAAATTCAAATATTAATATGTAAATGTTATTAAATATGTTAACATTTAAATACTACTATAATATACACTGCCTGTCAAAAATTTTGAATAATTAAGATTTTTTAAATGTTTTTGAAAGAAGTCTCTTTTGCTCTGCAAAGTTGCATTTATTTGATGAAACATACAGTAAAAACAGTAATATTTTGAAATATTATTGCAATTTTAAAGTACTGTTTACTATTTTAATATAGTTTAAAAAGTAATTTATCCCTGTGATGGCAAAGCTGAATTTTCAGCATCATTACTTCAGTCTTCAGTGTCACATGATCCTTCAGAAATCCAAAATATATAAATGTATATATAAATAAATAAATAAGATAAAAATTATTCTAAACTTTTGACTAGTAGTTAATATTATTTTGAAACATTACCGAAAAAAAATACTTACATTAATAAAAATAAAATATTAAAACATACAAATTAATATTATTATTTTGACTTAGAATGTTTTGACAGTTTAACTCATAAGTAAAATATAAACATATAAATGTTTATTGCTCGTTTCCTGAACTAAAGAAAAATCACAGTGTCACAGGAATGGTGCTAATGCTAACAAGTCTGAATGTATTTCTATGCCTGTACATATCATGCAGGTTTCCTATTGTACTTTCCAGCATGATGGCAACATGTAGTGAAAGGAAATCTAATTTATTCCACCTCATGTAGAGGGAGTTTATAAACACAATGATTCTTTGAGCCAGCGTAACCATGCCAGCTCCTACAGCCATGGCTCTCTGTTCACTTGGGTCTAATGGCAATTTGGTTCATGAAAAATTGATGCCTGCTGAAGAGCTAATAAGGACCATTAAAGTCATTATTGCATGCATTGAGGGGAAATCAAGGACTCTTGTTATTGCCGTAGCTAATCTGTAATATTTCTCACTCCCTTTTTGATAAAATTTCCACAGCCAATTGCTTACAGTGCCGAGTGTCTCCTGACTATTGATACCTTCTCCGCTTTCAAAGAGCGTGACATTGGAAATTTTATCGTGGCCATCAAGGGTTTTGTCACAGTTGTCATAACTAATTGTACCCTGGACGATGAACGCAAGTGTCTGGATGTTCAATATGTCTCTTGGCAGGGTGTCAGCAAGGCAGGGGTATCACTGAACTCTGTGAATTCGAGAAACAATGTCATGAAATAGGAGTGATAAATAAAGGACATGTCATTATTTTGTCAGCCAGCATGCGGAGGAATGAGCAATTACTCAAAAAATTACTTTAAAAAATATTATTAAATAATATTGAAATATTTATTTAAATATGGTCATTTTTAAATGGAAACGGAAATAAGTACTGCTTTATATATATATATATATATATATATATATATATATATATATATATATATTTGTAGCAATAGCCAAAAATACATTGTATGGGTCAATATTATCAATTTTTCTTTTATGCCAAAAATCATTAGGATATAAGTGAAGATCATGTTCCATGAAGATATTTTGTAAATTTCCTACCATAAATATATCAAAACTTAATTTTTGATTAGTAATATGCATTGATAAGAACTTCATTTAAACAACTTTAAAGGTGATTTTCTCAGTATTTTTTTCTCAGTATTTTTTGCACCCTCAGATTCCAGATTTTCAAATAGTTGTATCTCGGTCAAATATTGTCCGATCCTAACAAACCATACATCAATGGAAAGCTTATTTATTCAGTTTTCAGATGATGTATAAATCTCAGTTTCGAAAAATGGACCCTTATGACAGGGGTTTTGTGATCCAGATATATATATATATATATATATATATATATATATATATATATATATATATTAGTCAGTCAGCACGCTGAGGAATGAGCAGTTACTCAAAAAATTACTTTAGAAAATCTTACTAAATTACTGCTTTTATCATATATATATATATATATATATATATATATATACAGTATATATTACAATATTAATTATTACAATATTATAATATGACTACCAATGTGGAAAAAAGTATTGCTTGTTAAATAATAATTTAAAAAAACACATTTAATTGTATTTAATTTAATATTAATATTTTTTTAAATGTTAATATTTATATAATACTATTTAAATAATAAATAACAATAACAATAAACCAATAAACATAACAATAAACAATAAACATAAACCAATAACAATAAACATAAAATTGAAAAAGTTAAATTCATTTTACCACATAAAGCACATTTTTAGGTAACCTGACAAGGCAACCCAAAATTTTGGAATGAAACAACTAACATGAAAACATATTGCTTATTAAATAATATTTAAATAAATATTTAGATGTTTATATTATTTAAATATGTTAATATTTAAATACATATTATATTGTTTATATTATTTAAATTATACTACGCTACTACCAACATGGAAAAAAGTACTGCTTTTTAAATAATATTAAAAGAATAAATATTTGTTTATATTATTTAAATATGCCAATATTCAGATAAATATTAAATATTTAATTGTTTATATTATTTAAATAGTATTATATAAATAATAACATATTTAAATAATAAATAACAATAACATTTTTAAGTAACCTGACAAGGCAATGCGACAACTAACATGAAAACATATTGCCAATTTAATAATATTTAAATTAAATAAATATTTAATTGTTTATATTATTTAAATATGCTAATAATTAAATAATACTATACGACTAGTAGCATGGAAAAATATTGGTTATTAAAAATTAAAGTAATATTTGTTTATATTTTTTACAGTAAATGTTATATATATATATATATATATATATATCAATATTACTGGTTTGAATATACCCAATTTAACTCATGTCACATTTTACATTTAGGTAACCTCACAAAAATATTACAGGGTAGGCACCAAAAATGTTAGGCAATGCAATTACTAAACAGAGATCTAGAAACGTACTGTAGTCTATTAGGAAAGCTGCCATACAATAAGCATACAAGCATCCTTAAGTCTCCTCAGGAGGCCTGTTGTGAATCAAGTGGGTTTTCCTCAGCCATTCAGCTCAACTGTCATGCATGAAATGAGTATGGCCATCATTATCAGTCACAAAGGATGCACACCTCTCCGTTGTGGTCTTGATTACATCCTAATTTGTCTCTAGGACAGGGATATTTTTGGCCTCATTTTTTCGGCCCTGTTCAAACACCGGCACATCATTTGTGGCGGCCGCCAACCTTTTTTCTCCCACTGGACTCCAAAGGTGCATTTATATTTCATGCGCATCTCAAAAGTGTCCACCTGAAAACATATTTCCTTTATGCACATTCTTCCATTGCTTAATCGTCCAGGGAACTGTAATTCATCTTCGGCTGGCTGTGCGATCTAAACTCTATTTATGTGGATGTGGCGGTAAGAAGATTGAATTACATTCTCATCACAGAGCTCAGAAATGAGTTCAAATAACCCTTTGGAACAAACAGATGAATCCATGGAGCTCTTCTCACATCATAGCAGATGCTTGGACTATAGCAGATGGCACAGCGAGGGCTGCCTACAGATATTTTTTCTGAAGAAAACAACTAGAAACCATCTGCTTTGTGTCAAGACACATATGCACAAAGGGGATTACAGATACAAATGTTTTCTGATCATTTCCAAGTTATGTATATTGCTTACTCAGGATATGTATTATAAGATATGATCATTCATAAAAAAGACACATTTTGTTTATGAATCACCATTCTAGTGAATCAGTCCATTCTGCATGTTTGAAGTCTGATTCTTTCTAGTGAATCAGTTCTGTCTTGAACAGTTCTCTCTTTTTAATACTGTATGTAGTATTAGGAAATCTGATTCTTTGTAGTGTATCGGTTCGTCCTAAACAGTTCCCTCTCTTTCATACTGTATGTAGTGTTGGAAAATCTGATTCATTCTAGTGAATCAGTTCACCCAAAATGGTCCTTTCTCTTTCATACTGAATGTAGTGTAGGGAAATCTGATTCTTTCTAGTGAATCGGTTTATCCTAAACAGTTCTCTCTCTTTCATACTGTATGTAGTGTTGGGAAATCTGATTCTTTGTAGTGAATCGGTTTGTCCTAAACAGTTCTCTCGCTTTCATACTGTATGTATTATTGAGAAATCTGATTCATTCTAGTGAATCAGTTCACCCAAAATGGTCCTTTCTCTTTCATACTGAATGTAGTGTTGGGAAATCTGATTCTTTCTAGTGAATCGGTTCATCCTAAACAGTTCTCTCGCTTTCATACTGTATGTAGAATTGGAAAATCTGATTCATTCTAGTGAATCAGTTCACCCGAAATGGTTCTTTCTCTTTTATACTGTATGTACTATTGGGAAATCAGATTCTTTCTAGTGAATCCGTTCATCCTAAACAGTTCTCTCGCTTTCATACTGTATGTAGTGTTGAGAAATCTGATTCATTCTAATGAATCGGTTCGTCCAAAACAGTTTTCTCTTTCTCATACTGTATATGTACTGTTGGGAAATCTGATTCTTTCTAGTGAATTGGTTCATCCTAAATGGTCCTATTTTATATGTAGCTTAGGAAAGTCTGATTCATTCCAGTCAAATGGTTTGTTTGGATTTTAATGAACTGATTCACAAAAATGATTCACCAATGTTTTTGAGTTACATAAAGCTATTTTGGTTGTATAAATTTACCTGTTCAAGTTTGATATGTCACCCTAATTGAGTGTTCATTAGTACAAAACCCCACATTGCAAAGATTAGCTATGATAAAATTGGATAGCATAATTTAAGTAATCTGTGTAGCTCCAATGTACTTGTAGTGTACTGTAGTTTAACTTTTAATTATGTTAAAAATTACATTGCAGTCTGAAGCTCAAAGTAGGTTCTCCATAATGGCTATAGACTACAGTGGCCGAGAGAGCTCAACGCGCTGCAACTTCAGAAAACACATGCAAATAGAAAAAGCACCAGCAAATCAAGAAAACATCTTCATCAGTTTGACAGCAGGTGGTGCAAATGCTCACAACACAAACAAATAAAGAAACGCACTGCAAATGCTCACAACACAACCAAATAAATTATATTTACAGTGCGTTTCTTTTTTGGTTGTGTTGTGAGCATTTGCAGCGTGTGTGTTGTCAAATTGAGGAAGTTGTTTTCTTAATTTGCAGCTTAATTTTTCTATTTGCAGCACGTTGAGCTCTCTCGGCCACCGAAATAGACACATTTTCAGACACATTTAGCAATTCAATGGCATACAAAATCTTCCATAGCAAGAAGCTTCTGTCTTCACATATTTGTGTAGCACATTTCGAGCCTAATGGTTTAGCGTTTACCAACCTGGTAGTCCATTTTCCACTGAGCTCCGTGGTCAGGATGTGTCTGTCCAATGAGCTCCTGGACTTTTGCTCTTCTAAGAGGGTTTTTGCCCACCACTGAGCTGGGGTCACTGGGGGTGTAGGCCTTCTTCATGGGGTTGTAATCTACGATCTGATTGGTGCTGTAAGCACGTCTTCTCGGAGAGGTGGCTGTGTCAGTTCCTGTGTGAAAAAAACAACATTTTTTCTTTCATTTTCTCTCAGTTTTTCTTCATGTTTACTGAATTCATAAAGAAAACTCTCTTTTATCAGGAGACTCACCTGAAAATGAAAATTCTGTAACTCTTAAGTATGGACTTTTCTATGCTACACGTTTACCCTGAATAGACCTGTACTTTACCCATAATGTCTTGCTCTGTGGCGATAGGACTGCTCTCAGACATGGTCTCCTGGCAACCGTCAAACAGAGAGCCAACTTGATTGTCCCTGTGCGGCCCCTGACCGTCAGAGGAAACCTTCCCAGCATCCTCCTCTTGAGAGTGATAGAACACTGAACTGGCCGACTCGTTGGAACGCATCATGCTGTATCGCCTCCGTTTGTCCTGTTACAGCAGAGAAAAGATGTCTTGGGAGCTGTTTGTTTTGCATTAACAAACATGATATACTAAAAAAGATAATACTTATTACACAAAAGCCTATATTTTCATATATGTGATATTTTAATATATCAAAATGTAGTATTTTCAGATAATGAATCTAAATAATATCATCTAAATAAATAATTATATATTTATAAATAATACATTATTATTATTAATAGTATAAAAATATAGTATAATATTACAGATTAAGTGTTGCTGTGTTTAGTGTATATATTTGATATTGTAATACATCAAAATACAATATATGTTCACAGAATAAAAATATTATCTAAATAATAACAACAGCAATAATAATAATGTGTATATTTGATGTAATATTAAAATACAGTAAATTTGAAAACAGTAACTATCATAATAATAATAATATTTTATTGTTGTTAATAGTGTTGTAGTACTCGAGACTGGTCTTAAGACCCTTTTTTTGATGGTCTCGGTCTTGTCTCAGTCTCGACCGCATTTGTACTCGGTCTTGTCTTGGTCTCAGACTAAGAGGACTCGGGATTTTGTTATGTATATTCATTATAAAAATAACCAAATACTAAGAAATATCTTAGATTTTTACCTGTTTTAGTTCATTTTAATGCTTGTTTTGTTTTATTTTAAACAATTTTAAGTCATCTTGAGGCCCCCTTGGAAGTTTGTTGGGGCCCCATAGTGGGCCCCGGCCCCCTGGCTTATTATTATTATTATTATTATAACAATTGTTGTTGTTGTGTGTTTGGTGTATATTGTGTATATTGAGTGTATTATAATTGATCAAAATACAGTATATTTTAAAATTATATTATCTAAATATTACTAATGCTATTATAACACTACTACTACTAATAATAATTATAAATGTTTTTATTATTGTATATAAATAATATAAAAATATAGTATAATAATTGCAGGTGGATGGATGGCTTACTGATTTGGGGTTGGAGTGATATCTGGAGGTATCACAGACCACACTGTATCCAATCAGCCGGTCACCAGGGAACAGACAGGTCGCCCCGACCGGAGAGAGCAGGATCTCCTTTGTCTCTGGATACAGCCACTCAATGGAGATGTCAGTCAGCACTGATGTCATGGACTTCTTCAGCGACTTAATCATCTGCCAAAGACACAAATAACAGCCAGGTCAAACACTATCTAGTGAGCACAGTCTATAGAAATAAAACAGGGAAAATATATGGATGCTAGTCTTAAACACTAGTGAGAGAAGGAAAAAAACATTAAATATGCTGTCAGCTTTGATTATTATCCTAACTCAAGTTTGACTAAACAAAACGAATTGTTAATTGCTAATACGTTTGGACACTCCACAATTTACGTGGCTGCTGTAATTGCTTTGCGGTGACATTCAAAATAGCAGGCTGTTGCGCTGGAAGATAAACATGTCAGAGGAAATGAGGACCTTGGGCTGCAGTCGTTCTCCTTCTGCCAGGAACTCAGCTGTGCCTCTGGAAACAGCGGCCAGTCCTAAAACCAGCCTCCTGCACGCACCCTGGCCTATTCCGAACGTGTAACACCTGCCATGATGCAAACACACACAGAGAGAGACACAACAGGTGCGGTGAGTCTCTGAAAACATCAGAAGAGCATCACATTATGAAGAAACTACATCTCTACTGGGTGACGCTCTGCCAGACAATGTCACTTTAATTCTCTGAACTTTATTGCTTTATTAATTCTGGGATTGGCAACTGTGCTGTCAGAAAGCCAGGAAGGAAAATTTTCATATTGTTTATTTGAATAATAAGCATAGATTGTGCAACTCTCTGTCTCACAACCTAGCGAGCAGGCTTGCTGTCTGCCGCCTACATAGGCAGCTGCCTTCTAAGGAAGCATCCGAACTGAAACAGACTGATTAGGAACGGTCTGGATAGGCTGCAACTGCATACTGCACACAAATAGCACTCCTCTACAGGCTGAAAAACTGTTTAAACCAGCCTAAACTGGACTTACATGGTTTAAGCCCTACTAAAACCTGCAAACAGACCAACAAACCAACTTAGTTTAAGAGAACTGATTACAATACAGTTTCACTTTAGGATGTTGCTAATATTACAGCACAATATAAAATACATGAATAAAAAACTAAAATACCACATTGACAATATTGGGTATAACAGTCCATTTTTCATTAGACTTTTTTTTGTAATCATTTTATTAATAATGAATTATACATAAGTAAATATATAATAAATATACATCAATGAAACTAAAATACTACATACTAGTATTGGGTACAATAGTCTGTTTTTTCTTAAAAAAAAAATCTTAGATTTTCTTCTTCAAAATGAGCTATATATATGTAAATATACAATAAATAAAAAAATATTAAAATAAAAGACTACATTCTAGTACTGGGTACTACATCCATTTTTTTAGACTTTTAAAAAATGAAAAAAAGTTTATTTATCTGAAAAAAAGTGTATGTATATATAGGCGTTTTAAGAGTATTGGGTACAATGGTCCATTTTTAATGTTTAAGATATTCTTTTATAACTTAAAATATTTAAATTTTTTTATTTTATTTTATGTATGTATGTATGTATGTATATATATATATATATACATACATGCACACTACATATGAGTATTGGGTACTATGGTTCATTTTCATTTTATTTTTAAAATACATTTATTTAAGTATTTCTAACTATTTAAGTAAATAATTTATACATATATAAAAAAATAAATAAAACTTATAAAATTATAATAGAACAAAAAATCCCATTCTGAGATTTCCTTAGAATTTGGTTAAATTAAGTTATCTTAAACCAGAACAAAAATTGCTCCTAGCTATGCAAGCTCAATTTTTCATGTCATTGCATTCTGCAATGTGCACAGCGTCAATAAAATGTCGCCACTGATGTTAATTTCAGGCATGAATATATGCTGTTTTACTACTGTGCCTATGATGCCTTAAAATGCTGTCTAGGTAGGCAGCTCACTAGGTTTTGGAACCGAGCTGATATATTGAAGTTATATTTGAAATTTCTACAATCCCTAGATTAGAGCTTTATCTGAAGGCAAACAGTAGTAATTGAAGACAAGTGACCCTCAGCGTAGGCAGCAACATCTGCGGCTCACTGCGTGCGAGATATGAGAGAACAGGGAACACATCTGTCCACTTACTAAAGTGTGGATGGGCAATCAGATCAGTTTGCTGAAAAACATTCTTCCCTTACAAGCAAAGAAAGCCGAGTCGTGTCCTCACAGCAGAGAAACAAAGTGCAGAAAGACACATTTGTGATTATTCTCGATTGTCTGTGGAGGGCAAGTGCTGTTTAAGGCAGTTAATTACACCACAGCTTCACTTCCCTGCCATCGTGTGTCTATTGTACTGCAGGAATGGCTGTTAAAACCCACGGGTTGCTCCATTCATTTGAAAGAAAGCTATTGTAGCATCTGTTCTAGGAGGACGGGGAAGAAAAGAAGTGCTTCTCTGAGGTGAACGTCTCGGCAGGTGATAAATGGACTGGAGGTGGGAGATGGAAGCTTCTCGGAAGCAGCAGAGTGCGGAAACAAAGCCTGCGAATCCCAGCCGCGTTATGGCTAGTGCGGATCTAAAAGGATTAGACGGAGAGACATCAATTTACTCTTGCTAGCGGCTGCGCTGATCTGATTATGATCTTATTACCTGAATAGTTCTGCAGCTCTGTATCCTTCAACCTACGATATTAAAGGATTAGTTCACCCAAAAATTAAAGATTTGAATTATGAGTCATTTAATCAGCAAATCGTTCCAAAACCTCATGGCTTTTACACATGGAAAATAAAATAAGATATTTTTAAGACTGTCCAAGCTGCTCTTTTCCATATAAATGAAAACATATTGTGATCTAAAAAGGCACCATATATGATGTATGATTCGAGCACTAAATTCCAAGTCATGATAGTGAATGCTATTCAGTATAATCTATTATTATCTATTTAGCATATTCAACAGAGTTAGTTATTCTGTCTTCATTTACTCACCTTTGTGTTGTTTCAAACCTGAGTGACTTTATTTTTCTGCACGCATAAGAAGCTATTTTGGGGTTCAAAAACATTGGACTCCATTGAGTTTCATTAAAAGAAAACACTGAAACCTTTCTCAAAATATCTTTTATGTTGCAACGAACAATGAAAGTCATACAGGTTTAGAACAATACGAGGTTGAGTAAAGAATGACAGAATGTTTACTTTCAGGGGAACAATTTCTTTAACACCTGTTTGTCATAGTTTGCTGAAATATGATCTTTTTTATTGGATTAATAATCAATTTACATGAATTTCTTATCCAAAATAAATGTAAAGCTTTTACTGTCAATATTCAACTTTATATAGTGTAAATTGTCTCTCCAGGTACATTTTGAGAATAATTATACATTTATTCAAAACCATTGAAATTGAGTCACGATCAGTGCGGTTATTGTTATCTAACTACAACTGGTAAAAATTGCTTTCATAAATTGAAATAAAGCTGAAAAAAATAAATATAAGATGCAAATCTTAAAGCTAAATAGAATAAAAACGATAAAAGCACAAAAAATTACTGAAACTAAAATTAAAATTAAAAAAACAAATAAATAAATACTATAATAGTATATAAATAAACACTGTTACACATTATTATAATTGAATCAAACTGTCAAACCTACTGTGATTTGTTGTGAGGAGCCACATTTGAGAATATGAACTTTTGGTTAAACTGTTTCCTTAAAAGTAAAAGGTTTTCAATATTATTATTATTATTTTTTAATACACAGCCTGCCAGACTCAGAGATGTCTTCCCAGCTCATTAGCGAGTGCTTCATCACCTTGTTGAATAAGTCAATGTGTGCTGTTCAGTAAAAAATAAATAAATAAAACAAACAAGATGTTGAGTTGATGAACACTTTCCAAATGTCCTAAAATGTACCAAATATTCAGATTAATACATTAGCACAACCTTTTAATTACACAGTACAATCATATTTGATATACACTAACTATGCTCTGAGTTTACAATGCAATAGTACATTATACAGTAGAGCATGGCGCTAGCAACGCCAAGGTTATGGGTTCGACTCCCAGGAAATGCATGAACGGATAAAATGTATACCTCAAATGCAATGTAACTTGGATAAAAGCATCTGCCGAATGCATGAATGTGAATGTACAAACGCTGACCTGGTGAACCTGGCGTGGCTGCGGAGCAGCTCAATAACTTTCCCCGTGTTACTGATGGCTCCGTCGGTCAGGAGGAAGAGCAGGCGAGGATGACCTCTCTGCATGGGCTGCCGTAGGATCCAGTTGAGAGGAGCCAATATGTTTGTGCCGCCCATGTCAGCCCGAATCTTCTTCACATGCTCACAAGCCAACACCAAGCTCTCCTGTGAAAGAAATGAGGTTTGAAAGTGACACTTCTGCAGACAAAAAAAAATGGTTAATCAGTATTTTTATATTGTGTTTGCCAGATCCAATATGTTTAAACATCTTTAAGACAAGATAGATTTACACACACACACTTTTGTCAAACCTTTAAAAAAAAACTCATTAAATTTCATTACATTTATGCTTAAAAGAAAAAAAATCTATAGCATCAGAGATAAAGAAAAAAAAACCCACACTGCAAAATATTTTCTTCCTCAGTATTTTTGTTTTTTCTAGTGCAAATATCTAAACATTCTTAAATCAAGATACATTTACTTCAGAAGCAAAATATCAAAATTAAGTGAAGAAAAAACATCTGCCAACAGACTAAGAAAAATAAACATGTTTATTAAGTTTATTTCTCTTATCCAACTGGCAGAAAGTCACTTCATTTTGCTACGTTTCAAAAATAAGTCTTAATACTTTAGGTAAATTGTCTTCAGAGTAAATAGATTTGATTTAGGAATATTTAGATATTTGTACTGGAAAACAACACAAAAATACAGAGGAAGAAAATCATTTCCTGCAGTGCACTGATTAAGTGGTGTTTGATAAAATCAGTATGAAACTCTACTAGAAGTTCATTATATAAACCCAGACCTTTTCCACTGGATCCCGGCAGAAAAACACAAGCATTGATCCTCTGGACTGCTGATCTAATGAGGGCAGTGAGTGCGGGTCCCTGCGGGTGACTAACCTCATCGTAGCTCTGACTGGTGGCAAACAGCGTTTTGAACTTGGATCCGAAGCCCACTATGTTGAATAAGCATGCTGGGAAAAGACTTTTCAGAATCACGACCATTGCATCCTGTGAACGCACACAAGAAAAAGGTCAACGTGAATGATTCTTATGTAAATATGTAATATATATTTGCATTATTACAAATTTCAATACAGCTGTATTTTGCATTACTCATTTAAAATGATTTATTTTCCACAAAAATATTAAGCAGCAAAAAAGGTTTTTCAGCATTTCAGCATTGCTGAGAACCAGTAACAACTGATAATAATTGTTATATATTTTAAAAATGTTATATAATAACTTACATAATGCATTTTATAAAAATATTGTTTCATATAATTTTATAAAAAATATTTAATAAACTTTTTTTTTTTAAATATTGAAAAATTTGTTGTATAATAATATTGCATAAGCAATTTGTAATGTACTTGTGTGATTTATAGGTTTTGTATAGATGCTTATATATAATGGTTCACACAGAGTTTACATCTTTCATTGCATTTGACTTGCTCATAGTGATTTAATAACATATTACAGGCATTAACACAGATTACAGTCATTTGCCATTTCACATTGCTTCTTATGCAAGTCTAATTACAGGGTTAAGTGCCGTAACCATCATAGACACTGAGGGTGGCCCGTTTCCCCAAATGTTTATACTGGTGGTCGATCACTAATGGCATTTCAGCTGTGTCACCCTTGCTTGGATTGAACAAACAATCTTTGTTAGCAGACCTGGAGCCATTAGGCAACTGTGTAGCAGCGCTCACTGAACACCACAATTATACCTGTCAGACATCCATTTTGTCTCATCTAAAGTAGAGACATAATTTATAACGCTGGTTCTCGACAGATTGACAGCAGGTACAGCGGTGAGTAATTATCATGAGGTTATAATTAAGTTTGTAAATATGAATGAGATTATTAAAGGAGGGGTGTAGCATTTTCACAATTTTTACAAAGATAAGGTTTGTTAACGTTTTGAATTATTTAAAAAAACTAATCACCAGTTTTGTTCTAATAATAAAACAAGTCTATACCTTCACTAAACACTTCCTCACAAATTCAAACAGAACTTGACACACAGTAAGAAAAGATTTTTTTTTTAAACTGAGTTTTTAAAGGGATAGTTCAACCAAAAATAAATATTAAAAACCTTTTTTTTTTCCTGTGCAGCACAAAAGAAAATTCTATTTTTTTCCCATGCGGTTACAAAGAAGAGTGGCTTTCAAGCTTCAAAAATACTCAAAAGAACCAAAAAGTATGATATTTTACTGAAAAAGTTTTCATGAGAGTTATGCCTTTTGAGTCAAATATTGTCAATGAATCAGTTGATCCAGTTCGCAAAATGGATCTAAATGATTCATTCACAAATTTCACTGATTCAATTCTTGAGGTCAACTCACTAAATAATGATTTGAACAGTTCACACAAAAATGGAAATTTGCTGAAAATTTACTCACTCACTGGAGGAAGTGTTATTATGGGTTATGGACTTTTTGGCCAAGCATAAGTGGTTTAAAGTTAAAATTCCTTAGAGATGGATTTGTTTCTTACAAACATGCAGCTTTTCACTTCACAAGATGTTAATTGATGGAGTGGAGTTGTGTGGATTACATGTAGATTATTATGATGTTTTTAATCAGAGTTTGGACTCTCATTCTGACGGCACCCATTCACTGCAGAGGATCCATTGGTGAGCAAGTAATGCTAAATTTCTCCAGATCTGTTCAGATCAAGAAACAAACACATCTTGGATGGTCTGCGGTTGAGTAAATTGTCAGCAAATTTTCATTTTTGGGTCGATGCATAGCAGAAATGACCAGCACAGTTCTTCAAAATAGCTCCTTTTGTGTTACACAAAAGAAATAAATTCACATGAGAGTGAGTAAAATGTTCATTTCTGGGTGAAGGATTCCTTTCATTGTTATTAGATACATCTACTGTTGTCCTCCTCCAGCCCAGGAGAGATCACGCTGGATATATGACATTTCAGCATGGAACAAGTCTTCTTCAGGGTCAAGGATATTACCGCTAGAGTGACCTGAGCCTTTACATTAGAGCAGTTTGGTGTCTGTGGTCAGAAGGGGAACATCCTCAATCAAAACTGCAGTGAGTCATTGCTGGCTCGTGCGTCACGCTGCAGAGCCCCGTCAACAGGGGACACGCACACACATGCTCATTCACACATTCACAGTGAACAAAATATCCAATCTCAGCATGCAGACTTACCAAGTTCAATTACCATAGCTGCTTGAGCTATTCAATGCAACAAGCTGGTAATTTCATTACAAAACCTCTTCAACAGGCTACTCAAAAGCTCTGATTTGATTCAGAACTACAGAGCCACATAATGTTCAGTGAAGTAATGTAGCAAAAACAATTCAAACAAAAAATAAATACATATTTATTTCAGGTTTTGGGGAAAATAAATATATATCTCGACATGTACACTATCATTCAAAAGTTTGGTGTTGATGGGATTTTTCAGTTTTTTAATGCTCACCAAGGCTGCATTTATTTAATCAAAAATACAGTAAAAAGTGTAATATTGTGAAAAATTATTATAATTTAAAATGAGTGTTCTCTATTTGAATATATTCTAAAATGTAATTTATTCCTGTGATACAAAGCTGAATTTTCAGCATCATTACTCCAGTCTTCAGTGTCACATGATCCTTCAGAAGTCATTCTAATATGATGATTTGCTGCACAAGAAAGATTTCTTCTTATTATCAATGATGAAAACAGTTGTGATGCTTAATTTTTATTTTTTTTTTTTTTGTGGAAACTGTGAAACATTGTTTTTTCAGGATTTTTTGATGAATATAATGTTCAAAAGAACATGCATCATTTATTTGAAATAGTAATCTTTTCTAACATTATAAATGTTTGTACTGTCACTTTTGATCAATTTAATGTATCCTTTCTGTATAAAAGTATTATGTCTTCTCACACTTCTTCACTAAATAAATACAATGCAGAATTATATTTGCTCATATTTATCTTTACATACCACATCATGATGAAAATATTGTGAATATTAAATATATGCACGCATACTTGCTAATGAGTACCTGCAGTGAATGGGTGCCGTCAGAATGAGAGTCCAAACAGCTGATAAAAACATCACAGTAATCCACAAGTAATCCACATGACTCCAGTCCATAAATTAACATCTTGTAAAGTAATAAGATGTGTGTTTGTAAGAAACAAATCCATCATTAAGGTGTTTTAACTTTAAAATGTCGCTTCTGGGTGCTTCTGAGTCCATACTCCATAATAACACTTCCTCCAATGAAAAAAATGAAATCTCCTGTCTCTCACATCAAAATTCACCAACATATTTGTTAAGACTGTTTTTGCTTGCAAACATTACTTGAGCTTTGCATATTTCTTTCCTGATTCAAATGAGATGACTTTTTCACTGGAGAAAGAAAATTATGAATAGAGGATTCATATTTTATCAAGAAGCAATGGTTTGAAGTAATTCTTAATGATGTATTTGTTTCTTACAAACAACTTTTCCCTTCATAAGTCATTAATTGATGGACTGGACTTGTGGATTATTGTGATGTTTTTATCAGCTGTTTGGACTCTCATTCTGACGGCACCCATTCACTGCAGAGGATCCATTGCTGAGTAAGTGGTGTGATGCTAAATTTCTCCAAATTTCAATGAAGAAACAAACTCTTCTACATTTTGGATGGCCTGAGGGTGAGTACATTTTCAGCAAATTTTTAGGTGAATTATTCCTTGGAGAGCAGAGATTAAATCAGTCCTTCAACTCAACCATAAAATGCATAAAACCATCTAGTCAGATTGAAACTGTTGAACACACGTGGGCAATCTGTCTCTTTTTTAAATAAGCACTGCTGTGTGTATATAAAAACTTGTTTTATTAATGGTTATTAACGCGACTGACACACTTTGGGGTTTTAAACTGCTGAATAAATTAGGATGTCATCAAAAGTTAATAAGCATTGGGAGTGAGGGGCAGAGTTGGTTTAACACAAAAGCACAAGCATCCTACCTTAACTCGATTGATGTTGACCCCACTCATGCTTCCACTGCGGTCAATGAGGAAGATGAATTCCCCCTGGATGCTCCGCAGGTCAGAGGTCGTGGAACGGAGGTTTGGGCAGAAGTTCAGCATGACCACGGGGTTGTGGAGGATGTCTTTATGGAGCCTCTTCCGAATGATGTCCACCTACACACCACACATCGGCCAGTGAAAGAGCCATTACCGAAGGCAATAATGGAAAAGCTGGTGAATCTCACAAAAACATCTCACATTAATACAACAAAATGAAAAGAAAAAAATAAGAAGTTACATTTTTTCATACAGACAATAAAGTCCATTTTTAGGAATATTAAAGGGGATGTCTAATGCTATTTCATGCATTCTGACTTACACTGCTAAAGAGCTGGATTCTCATGCTAAACTTGACCAAAGTCTCAAAATACCATATTTTATATATACATATTATTATAATTATTATTATCATATTCACTCAATAAAATATTTTGTGTATACATAGATATAATATGCATAAAATACAATATATGTATAGTATTAAATTTAGTTTATGTGTATATGTTTGTTGTGTTTGAATTCTATGCTTTTGATATAATATCCAGAAATGACTGTATGTATGCGGATAGATAGATAGATAGATAGATAGATAGATAGATAGATAGATAGATAGATAGATAGATAGATAGATAGATAAAGATATGCATATAGATAGATAGATAGATAGATAGATACTAAAATAATTGTGTATATTTATACATAAAAATTGGTGCAAAACTGCACACAAAATAGTAATATTGTATATATAAATTACATAAATTATATATACAAAAATATTAATATAGATATATTTTATTGAAATATGACCCAAGAAAGAAAAAAGAAATAAAGGAGAAAAAAAGGAAGAAAAAAACCTTCACAAAGAATGTGGGTAGTTATATCCTGGAGGTTGAGGATGCAAACCGAATGAAAGGTTAAGAGTTCATTGTAAGGTGGTTAAGTGTGAACTTTCAGCGGAAATATTTGAATCCTGTGCACTTGACAGAGTTCAAGCTCTTCTGAAGGGTGCCAATTAGCCTACTGTGAACTGCTCTGAAGAAAGTATTTCAAATTAGCCGTGTATTTCATCCACTTTACATCACATCTCAATTACTTAGTCCATTGTACATTAAATTACTTCTCAGAAATCTGCTGTTTCCCTGACTCGCTTACTAAATTAACCTTTGCAGGAAATAGCTTTCTTCTACATACATGCACGTCTTGTATAAAATGTATAAAGACATTTCTATACCATTTTCCAAATTCAGATTCAGATACTATCAGCTGCTTGATTATTGTATAGTATGGAATAAAAATTACTAGAACATTCATCAGAATTCCTCCTTTTGTGTTCAACAGGAGAAAGAAAGTCACATGGGTTTGGAATAACATGTGGGTGAATAAATGATCATTTTCATTTCTGCTATTCGGCTCACGTCAGCAAATAATTGATAGAGCCAGATACACATAAGCATTTGAAACTATGAGCCAAAATCCTAATTTTGAAAATCTTTTATGGTTCACGGATTCCCCTCTCATGCACTAAAGATTTAATTAAAGGAGCACACATCCCGAAGGAGGTGACGTTAACCCTCATTTTGCTACACAGTAGGTAGAAACACTATGGACTCAGCTGAAGACCTTTGACGGTTTCCATAGAAACGTCTATTCATTGCTGATGATTTTAGGGCTGAATGTTCTCTCCCTCCTGTTGAGGAACAGCACTCACTTAAGGATGCAACTGAAGCTTTGCGCAGCTGAGAAACATGGATCTGCGCTGACATTCCCTCTTAATGTAACTACTTCCTGAAGCGACGATTAGCAAGAATTGTCAAGGGATTTTGCATTAAATAGATAACCTAACTAAATTTGATTTTACACTTGATTTTCTGTATGAGTGTCATTAGGCTTAATCTAACAGCTTGGTGTTAAAAACCTGAATATTTTAGAAAGTCACTGGAGTGTGGGACAAAGTTCAGAAAGAATATATACTGTAACCACCATTTAAAACTTTGGAGCCAGTAAGATATATATATGTGACCCTGGACCACAAAAGCAGTCTTAAGTCGCTGGGCTATATTTGTAGCAATAGCCAAAAATACATAGTGTGGGTCAAAATTATCGATTTTTCTTTTATGCCAAAAATCAATAGGATATTAAGTAAAGATCATGTTCCATGAAGATATTTTGTAAATTTCTTACCGTAAATATATCAAAACTTCATTTTTGGTTAGTAATATGCTTTGCTAAGAACTTCATTTGGACAACTTTAAAGGCGATTTTCTCAATATTTTGATTTTTTTTGCACCTTCAGATTCCAGATTTTCAAATAGTTGTATCTCGGCCAAATATTGTCCTATCCTAACAAACCATGCATCAATGGAAAGCGCATTTATTCAGCTTTCAGATGATGTATAAATTTCAATTTCGAAATATTTACACTTAAGACTGGTTTTGTGGTCCAGGGTCACATATATAAAATATTTTTATTATGCAAGGATGCATTAAATTACAAAATATTACTATTTTAAATAAACACTGTTCTTTTGAACTTTCTATGGAAAAAATAAAATGACTACTGAAAATTCAGCTTTGATAAACAGAAAATTAGAAACATGTGAAATTAGAACATTTTTCAATTGTAATAATATTTCACAATATTACTGTTTGATTTATTTGTTTGTTTGTTTGTTTGTTTACTGTATTTATAATCAAACTAATGAGCAAAAAAAGACTTCTTACCAACACCATACTTTTTTGGCGCAAAAA
The DNA here is from genome assembly GCA_021397915.2 of Tor tambroides. Taxonomy (NCBI): domain Eukaryota; kingdom Metazoa; phylum Chordata; class Actinopteri; order Cypriniformes; family Cyprinidae; genus Tor; species Tor tambroides. The sequence goes on along the minus strand of JAFVLL020039728.1, from coordinate 147,346 downwards.
TATAAAAAATATATTAATTAAAATGACTGAATATATTCACTAAAAACTATAAACAATATTTTATTAATAATTACATTTATCAAAATTAATATTGATAAAATGAGTGACAATTCGCTGAATTTGACTGGTTGGAAATAATTAAATCATAATTATTTTATTCTATTAACAGCTATTAACATCAGTATTATTTATGTATTTATTTATTTATTTATTAATAAATTTATTTATTTATTTATTCTTCTATGTTTATACATCTAAAAGTATTGTGGTTTCCTTGTTCAAAAAACTGTGGTTTTTGGTACTTCTTGTCAATGAACAAAATCATTCCATAAAAAAAAAACAAAATCTTAATCTGTTATATTACATGCTGGTTTGCTTATGAATCTCTCAGTCACAAAAACATGTCTTGAGAACATTATTTCAAATAATCACCACTTCCTGTGCAGTGTATCATCCTGGCTGCAAAATAATAACCTTTGCTAGATTTTACCAATTACATGTAGTTTGAAAACGTAGCACAAAAGCGTCATTGTGTTGTACTGCTTGTTTTGATATTTATCGTCCTTGTATGGCCTATTCAACCCTTTTTTGTGTCTGTTTTTCTGTATTCCCTCATTCACTGTCTCACTCACGGTCTTTTCATTACTGCAGTCCTTCTTGGTGGCCTTTATGTAGTCGCTTCGTCCTTTCAGATGCTCATCGTATTCCTCCGGCGTCATGTCTCCGTCTTCGATGAGAACATGTGGCAGATGGGGCTCTACACAAAGAAAGGAAGAATTACTATTTCTGTACAGCATTAAAACCACAACAGTGAATTATGACAGCAGACAATGAGATGCATTACTGCCAGACATGAAGGACTCCCACAGTGGCGGTATTTCTTAAAAGCAGCAGCTGTATTAGACACAGAGTGCGTTGGCGGCATCAATACGGCTGAACGTTTGCACCTTTGACTTTGGCTGTCTTATCAATTCAATTGCACGATACTGGCCCCGGGTCACCTGCAGAGTGAGGCAATCTTACGCCGCAGCTTATGAGGCATCGAGGGATTCGTTTATGCCTCCCAGACGCCGGCAGAGGTTGAGATCCATGATGGGGTGGCTGAAGAAATATAGAGCTGAACTAAACAGTGCTTATAGAGCGAGAAATGATGTTATATGGCTGTGGACCTGGGAATGATGTTTCAATAGCCTATGATTTAATAAACCGCCTCTTGTTTGGACAAGCTTTCAGGCACATGGAGAGATTAGCACTGGCTTGCTCTGAAAGGCCGACTCTTTTGTCCAGTTAGCACAGGTCAGAGTGGCTGTGATCTTGTTTGTCTGTCCATGTGGGGACCAAATGGCCTGACAAAAAAAAAACAACATTGCTGGGAAGGTCCACAAGGAAAACAGCTTCATAAAGAGACTAAAATGTGTATGCTAAGTGGTTGCTATGATGCTAGTTGCTGCCCTTAGTGGTTTTTAGCATTATTGTTGCTAAATTTTCTAATGGGTTTCTAAGGATGGGATTCATAAGAATTTAATTCTGATTCCTTTGAACAATTTTGGTTTCTTAATGATTCTTTTAGTACTTGTAAGGAATAAATATTTGAAAATAAGAAATGTAATTGCATTGCCAAATGATGAGATTATTTCATATATAATAATAAACACAACAATTCTTGCCAAAGGTGTGGTTACACAAACTGTTTAATGACTTTTCACAATCTATCTAAAGGTGGCATAAATGCAACCCAATAATTGGTGTTAACTTCGTTTTCAACAACAACATACTAAAGAAAATGAAACATACGTGCATACATATTTATTTATTTGCTGTCATATGAATAACCAGTCACTACTCTGATTTAAGTCTCAAAGTTTGCAGTAAACTTTTTGTTTCACTTAAACTTTTGATTCACTAAAAGAAGCAGCTCATAAGAGCCATTCATTTAGGAATCACACTATACTGGTTGCGCTGTCTGTTTCTGATTCACTAATAACAACCAACTCAGATTCTATTGTTTATGAATCAGACTATAGTAATTGCACTGTACTGTATGTTCACTATGACTCACTAAAAGAACTGGATCATAAGAGTCATTTGTTAGGGAACCAAACTACACTGGCTTTGCTATATGTTTTTGATTTATTAAAAAAGGGCTATGAGGCAGTCATTTGGGAGTTGGATCACTCTGGTTGCTCTGAAAATTTCTGATTCAATACAAAGAATCAGTCATAAGACTCATTTGTTTGGGAACTGAACTACACTGGTTTCACTGTATGTTTTTGATACACTAAAACAACCAGCTCATAAGAATCATTCTTTTGGGAGTCGGAATACACTGGTTGTGCCGCTGTATATTTTTGATTCACTAAAAACTAACAGGGTCATAAGAGTCGTTTGATCAGAAATTGGACTACACTGGTTACGCTGTATGTTTTGATTCACTACAAAGACAAAAAATTGGAGCCATTTGCTCAAGAATCAGACTACACTAGTTACGATGTATGTTTTTGACTCAATAAACCGTTTTATTAGAGTCATTCGTTTAGAAGTCAAACCACATTGGTTGTGCTGTACATCTTTGATTGACTAAAAAGAACCAGTTTATAAGAATCATTCATTTAGGAGTCAGATGATTCCTGAGCCATTTGCTCAGGAATCAGACTACACTAGTTATGATTTATGTTTGTTATTCACTTAAAAAAGGTTTATGAGTCATTCGTTCAGAAATCGCACTGGCAGCGCTGGAAATTTTTGATTCACTAAACCAGTTTATAAGAGTCATTCATTTGGAATTCAGACCACATTGGTTGTCCTGCACATTTTTGCTGGTCTAAAAAGAACCAGTTTAAAAGAATCATTTGTTCAAGATTTGGACTATACCAGTCACACCGTATGTTTTTGATTCACTAAACCAACTCAGAACCATTCGTTCAAGATTCGGACTACACTGGTCATGCTGTATGCTTCTGATTCATTACAAAAAAACAACTCAGCATCATTCATTCAAGAATCGGACTACACTGGTTATGCTCTATGTTTCTGATTCACGAAAAAGGTCTGCTCAACATTGTTTCATGCTGCATATTGAGATCAGCATATACAGTATAATTATTGTAATTATGTGTGCTACACACCACTGGGGTAGATCAGTATCTCCACAGGGCAGTCGTAGGTGTACTTGTCTGCCAGTGTGACCACAATGCTGGTGGCAGAGCGAGCCGAGGGGTCAGCATCTGCCCGGATGGCGTGTGAAGGGCTTTCCACACCTGCACAGAGAAACTTCTAAAGCATCTAAAATAAGCAGGAGCAACAGACGTTAGACCACATGCGAGGACTAAACCGTTCTGCAACTCCAGCAGGAAGATGCATACTGCAAAACAACCGGTATCAAATAATGTAGCAAAGCTAAGCTATCAACACATCAAACATCATTTGGGTCTGAGTCCCAGCTGAAATAACAAGCATTTGCTGCATTTTACATTTATGCATTTGACAGATGCTTTTATCCAAAGCAACTTGTGTATTCAAGATATCTGTATGATAAGTCAACACATCAAACTATTAAGACATCAAACATCATTTTGGCTAGAAACTTGGCAGGATATATTTGACATTTATGCATCTGCCAGACATTTTAATCCATTCCATCCATTACAAAGCATTACATTTTACATGTATTCGTATTTATTTCTCTGGAAATCAAGTCCATGATCTGGGGTATAATATTTAATTCTAGACTCACGCATGAGAATGGAGGAACTAACCTGCCAATAAATACGGCCCTCTGATCTCAAGATGGAAATGAAACTCATAGTCAATGGAGTTGATGGTCTCTTCCTCCAACAGAGTAGCCAAACACACTCCTGAGGCCGTCTGCTCGTGGGTTCCCACTGCACAATGATGCTGATCCCTCCTAACAAATCATCAGGAGATATTTTGATAAACTGCTCAATATTATTTGTCCATACAATGGAAGTCAGTGGGTCTGACATTGTTTAATTTCCAGTTTCCATGTTGTATATTTTGCTTAATCAACACATAATGTAACAATATCTTTGGAAAGATACCTAGAGAGATGGTTAAACAGATGGCAATAAAAATTCTGTATGCAAATAAATGCAAGAAGGAAAACCAGTCGCAATTCAGTATGCAAGTAACAGAGCAATATCAGAGATTTTTACTCTTGCATGTCATATGAACAACCAGTCAGCAACTGCTCTGATTTAAAGGAACAGTTCACATGAAAAAAGAAAAAAAAGGAATATTTACTCACCCTCAGGCCATCCAACATGTAGATAAGTTTGTTTCTTCATCAGAACAGATTTGGAGAAATTTAGCATCACATCAATTGCTCACCAATGGATCCTCTGCAGTGAATGGGTGCCGTCAGAATGAGAATCAAAACAGCTGTTTAAAAAATGACAATAATCCACAAGTAATCCACACGACTGCAGTCCATGGCTTGTTTGTTTTGTTTTTTTACAAACAAGCAGCTTTTCACTTCGCAAGACATTACATTTACATTTACATTTAGTTATTTAGCAGACGCTTTTATCCAAAGCGACTTACAAAAGAGGACAATTGAGATCCAATTTCTCCAAATCTGTTCCAATGAATAAACAAACTCATCTATATCTTGGATGGCCTGAGGTGAGAAAATGTTAAGCAAATTTTTATTTCAGTATGCAAATATCTACAATTATCTCCAAAATACATTTTATGATTTAAATTGGAGTCTGTATGTTAAAAAGTGAATGACTGAATGAATTGCTTCTACTAGGGTTTGGAGTTTAGAACTGAAATCAGAATGTTTGAGGATTATAAATACAGTGTTTACATGCAAATACTATAACACTATAATGAATCACACACCTCCTAGCTGTGCTGGGTGAAAACGCCTGCTCCTCTTTGACAGAACGCTGGACTCTTGGAGAGCAGACGGGAGGTGAGCTCACACGAATTCCCCCGTTAGGGAGTGTGCTGAGCTCTGAGGAGGTGCTGACCAGTATATTAATGGTCTCCAGAGGGGGAATGACCCCCAGACTGACCACCAGCATTGTCCTCTCCTGATCATCATCCAAAACAATATGTCCTGCAGCAAGAGGATTCATCAGTAAAGTCTCTGAAATGTACAGTCAACTTCAATGAAAAAGCTTAATAACATGTGTTGAAAAGAATAGTTCACCCAAAAATGACAATTTGCTGAAAATGTTTTCATCCTCAGGCCATCCAAGATGTAGATGAGTTTGTTTCTTCATGGCAACAGATTTGGAGAAATTTAGCATTACATCAGTTGCTCACCAATGGATCCTCCGCAGTGAATGGGTGCCGTCAGAATGAGAGTCCAAACAGCTGATAAAAACATCACAATAATCTACAAGTAATCCACACCACTCCAGTCCATCAATTAACATCTTGAGAAGGGAAAAAAACAGTATTAGTAAGAAAAAACATACAAAAATAAGGCTTTTAAACTTTAAACTGTTGCTTCTGACCAAAAGATGAGTCTATAATTCATAATAAGACTTCCTTCAGTGAAAAAGTCCACTCCCTGTTGTCCTCTCACATCAAAGTCCACCGACATATTGGTTAGAACTGTTTTAGACTGTTTAAACTGTGCTTTATTTCTCTTCCGATTCAGACGAGACAACTTTTTCACTGGAGAAAGCAATATTATGAATAGAGGACTTGTAAGAGTCATTGCTCTGAAGCAATGATCTGAAATGGTCTTAATAATGGATTTGCTCATTACAAACACACAGCTTTTCACTTCACAAGACATTAATTGATGGACTGGAGTGATATGGATCACATGTGAATTATTGTGATGTTTTTATCAGCTGTTTGGACTTTCATTCTGATAGCACCCATTCACAGCAGAGGATCTATTGGTGAGCAAGTGATGTAAAGCTAAATTTCTTCAAATCTTTTCTGATGAGGAAACAAACTCATCTACATCTTGGATTGCATGAGACTGAGTACATATTCAGCAAATTTTCATTTTTGGGTGAACTATTCCTTTAACTGGATTTGACAGACACCATGACAGGCCTTATGTTTACGCTCTGAATTGGAGATTAGCTAAGCAGGATCTTTGACGAGCATTATAAATGAGCATATGATCTTACCACCTCCGCTCTGCGGGCTTCCATTGGCATTGCAGCAATCAAAGTAACAGTCATCAATTTTCGTTTTATCTTTGACCTGCACGGTTATTATCTGGCTGCCAATCATCGCCTCGAACCCGACCACCATGCTGCACTCATCCAGAGGGTATATAAAGATTCCTGCATGAATCACAGGATTACAGGAGAACACATTGTTTATTACACAATAGCGAAAGGCGATCCTTCCACAAAGCTAATTTAGCACTTGACAGAAATTAAATCCTTCGTTTTAGTGCTTTCAGCATTGACCAATGCAAAATCCAATCTGTTGGAGTCAATACGACACTGGAGACCACAGAGCAGCAATCTGCCGGTGACATTTCTAGACTTCACACAAATAGCTGATGAGGTTGGGAGGGAATGACGAGTGTTTCTCTTTCTATCTAATTTGTGGTTTTTGTCAAAAGCTGAAAAAGGTAAGTGCTTTTGGACAAAAAAAACATCAATATTTTATGACAAATCTGCAAAAAAAAAAAAAAAAAAGATGTACTGGGCCTGATGTTGTAGCATCTTTTGAGATTATATCTAATAGGTGTATTCAAACGGAAAGTGGCAAGGGTTAATGCTAAAGTTCAGGTTCAATCAATACTATACTCCAAAAAAAAATATTTAGGCCTAAATCTAAGATTTATGTATTTGAACTGCAAAATTTCCATCCATTTGTATTACACAGTTTTAATATAAACTCATAAACTTAATGTAATGCATATTTGACAGTCATTCATAAATTAAACAAGTAATATTTCTGGCATAGTTTATTAACTATTTGCATTGATTTGTTTTCATTTTAATAATCATATTTTCAAAATGCAAATCAGCATAAATCTATTCATTGTGAAAACAATTACTGAAACCAGTTGGATTTATAAATCTGGTTATTGTGTATATTTGACTGACAAATATGCATCACACTATGTTTAACAGTTTAAATCCAAATGGATAATCCAAATCTTTTTTTGAATGTAACACTGAAAACTTAGCAAGAGCCACTAATGATTGCTATCACTTCAGAAGAAGTAATGCGCCTATTAGGCAGCATACTCACCCTCGATAGGGTGATCTTCGATGTTTTCGTAGGTCAAAGAGGCTGTCATTGCCAGGGTGTAACCCCTGACACAGGAAGTGATGTCTGAGATGCTGAGAGGCAGAGCACTCCATTTGCTCTTGTTGATCAGGCCCGGCATGATGGTGGTTCTGTCCAGTACAGCTTCTCACATGCAGAGAAGGGAGTGAGAGGGGATGTTTCCCTAAAAAGCCTAGATAAGATTGAAACCATGTTTTACAATATATCTTGCAGAATGGCAATAAATAAACACCTCTTTGGGGCCAATGCATTTTTTTTTTTTTTTTGACACATTTATGGACACATTTATTTTTGTGGACAATGTATGAAAATCCAGATAACGTTATTATTATTATTATTTATTATTATAGTTCTTATTATTAGGCATTGAGTTTTTCTTGTTTTAAGCAATAAAACAAGACATATCTTGCAGAAAGTAAACAAACACACAAATAAAGATGTTTATTTACTTTACTTTTTTACATACATTTCTTTTGTAGATAATGTACAGAAAAAAATCTAAACATCCTTAAAACAAGATAAATTTACTTAAAAAGCTGCATAAAGATTGCATTGTTATTATTATTAATTTTATTTTCCTGTTATAAATCAATAAAAATACGTAACTTGCAGAATGCAAATAAATAACAGAGGCCTTTATTTATTTATTTATTTATTCATTTACACTAAAATGTATGATTGTCCAGACAAAATATCTAAACATCCGTAAAATAAGATACATTTACATGCATAAATTATTATTCTCTCTCTTTTTTACTGCTTTTCTTGTTTTAAGCATAAATCTAACACAATTTTGTGGTGTTAATTAAAAAATGAACTTTCAAAATATGTTCTGTGAAAACAAGTCACATGCAGTATCTTATGATATTTTGTTTCTCAAGTTAAATTGATCTTATTTTAAGGATGTTTATAGAAAAATCCTGATTTATAAAAACCTAACATTAACTCCGGATATGTTCAACTAATGTTTGGCCACCAGAAAATGACTAAAAACTAATTTTGAAAAGTGTGTTCACTATTTTATCATTTACTACCACACAAAATGTGACAAATCTGTCTTTTAAATAAATGCTGCCTGTTTTTTTTTATATTTCATATCTATGCAGTGACATTCACAAATTTTAAGAGTGGCTTAAATGTCCAAAATTATATCTGCGCTCAGAGTTAAAAAAACAAGTCATTCATATTGTCACATCATAACTCATCACTGCCCTCATGCCTGTCACATTAATAAAGATGAGAAGACAACAGCATTATCCGTATCTCTCTGGATGTCACTCTGGTGTCCGAATGAAGACCTCTGACAGGTCTACAAACCCACCCCCCCCATCCCGTCCCATAGCTGGATTTCTGGCACACAAATCACAGGTCTGCTTCAGCAACATCAAAGGGAACAGAAACCTCTGGCACATCAAACAAGCCATGGGCACTGTAACAGATGCAGTGCTGATGCCATGACGAGTCAGTTTTTACCTGAGGTCAGCACACAGAAATTCAGACTACAGGAATACAAAACCAGAACCGTTATCTGATACAGAGCAGTGTGTGTGTCTCTCAGTTCCATTAATGAGCGATTAACATGATGTAATACTCAAATTAACTAGTTTTCAGAGCACAAATGAGATCTCTTTAACTTTTTCGATTGATTCTCTTGGACAGTAATGGAATTGAAATGGAAAGCTAATGCATCACAGATTTCTCTCTTTAGAAAAAGAAACCAATGCTCTCAGTCTCAGAGATCTCTCTGAAAAATGTCTCAAACTCTGCTCAGATTTGCCAAAATGCAAAGTCTGTCATCAAAAGATTTGTTTTATAACTCTGCACTCATATGTCAATTGTCTTGTGTCTATTTTTATTTCTAGAAAGACATAAGAAGACATATTTGAGATGTTGACAAATAAATCATAACTGAAATCTCATTAAGTTTCCTGAGGTTTGAACAAGCAATCTCCGAACAATAAAAATGTCACAAATGAGATCTCTTATATTATGGCATTTATAAAGATTGCAATTGTTTCTCCTTATAACAGCAGTGACAGTCAAAGACTTTTGTTGAATCTGCTTCTCAGATTGGTCAGAAAACCACAATAGAGTTTCAGAAAAGAACTAGAAAATGCCTCACATTGTGCTCAGGTTTACAAATATCAGAGATTTTAATATGAGCTCAAATATTTTCTTAAATCTTTCCATAACCAAATTACCTGAGTTATACTGTTGAGTAATAGAAAATATTCGGCCATTCTGAGATTATGATTAAAAATGGTTTTAAAATAGATTTCTTATACTCAGCAAGGCTGCATTTATTTAATAAAAAATACAGTAAAGCAGTAATATTGTGAAATATTACAATTTAAAATAAGTTTTCTATTTTAATATATTTGAATATTTTATTTTTTCCTGTCATGTAAAGCTGAATTTTCAGCATCATTACTCCAGTCTTCAGTGTCACATGATCCTTCAGAAATCATTCCAATATGCTGATTTGATGCTTAAAAACATTTCTTATCAATGTTGAAAACAGCTGCGCTGCTTGATATTTTTGTGAAAACTGTGATACATTTTTCAGGATTTTTTGATGAATATAACATTCAAAAGAACAACTTTTATTTGAAATAGAATTTTTTAACATTATAAATTTCTTTACTGTCACTTTTGATCAACTGCATGCATTCTTAAATAAAAGTAATTTCTTTATTTTAAAAAAATCTTCCTGACCCCAAACTTTTAAAAACAGTACTGTGAATTGTATTGTTTAACAACAATGTATTTCATATTAATTTGGCATATCATTTGAATTAATTACAAGACATATCATCAAGATTATATCAGCAGTTGACCACCTTGAAATAGCATCAGGCACTGAAAAGCCCATATCAGCTACTAATGTTATTCATATTAAAGTGACAGTCTTACTGAATATCAGCATTTGTGTCTCTGTTTATTTCATCTAATGAACTGCAGAAGAAACATCTCTGATAAAGCTCATACTTAAAGCATAAGTCATCAAACAGAATCATGAAAAATAATGATAGTTTCTAAACAGGTTTCCCACCTATTTGCAATTACTCAAACAAACACAACAGACAACTCCATTAAGTCTCCTGAGCTCTGAGTGAGCAACCTCTGAGACTATTAAAAAAAGAAAAAGCAAACTGCATTATCGTTTAGCTCGAGACCGATATCAATCCTCTGATTTTCATCTAACTTGCTGAACTTCCACAGTGGGCCAATGTTTTGGAAATTTGACTTGATTCCCAGCCAGTTCGCCCCAAGATATATGAGCAGTTATTCTCAGAGGACATAAATGTTTGAGATTAAACAGCTCCCCATTATCACAGAACAGAAACAGACGCTTTCATCAAGGTGTCCACATGGCCGTAACTCTCAGACACAGAGGAACGCCACTCCCTCTCTAATAGATTAGGGTTTGGTGTGGTGCCGCGTGACGGGATGAGAGTGGACAGACGAGTGCAACAGATTTTCCCCTGGTCACACACAGCAAACCGGTCAAACACTGCCATCATGTGTCCTGAGAGGAGCAGACATTTCTGCACAAAGCAAAGGTGTCAGTATCATCTTTAAACAGATGAAATCATGCAGGTAAACAATGATATTAAAACCTTATTAAAAGTCTTGTATCCTCACCTAGGCTGCATGTATTTGATCAAAAATGTGAAATATGTACACAATTTAGAATAACTGTTTTTTTATTATAATACATTTTAAAATGTAATTTATACCTGTGATGCAAAGCTGAATTTTCAGTATCATTACTCCAGTCCTCAGTGTCACATGATCCTTCAGAAATCAATCTAATATGCTGATTTACCTCTAAAGAAACATTTATAACAGATACTGAATCATGCAGGTAATCAATGATATTAAAACCTCAAAATAATCATTTCTTATGCTCACCAAGGCTGTAATTATTTAATCAAAAATGTGAAATATTATTTCAATTTAAAATAACTATTTTCTATTGGAATGTGTCATTGTTTTCTTTGTATTCTATTAATCCAGTTCCACATGATCCTTCAGAAATCATTCTAATATGCTGATTTGCTGCTAAAGAGACATTAATAACAGACACCGAAGTCATGCAGGTAATCAAAAATATTAAAACCACAAAAATGAAGCTTTTTAAATGACTCTAGCAGAGCACGTAAAGGTCAAAATCAGTTTCATTCTTAATAACCATAGGATTTTGTTTGTCCTCATCATGAAATAAAACGTAATTCTAGCCTTCTTCCATATTCTATTCTAGGGGACCCAAATGAGAAGAACCCAAAGTGATAGACAATAATCAACCCCCGCCTCCCATCCATCCTCTCCCCGGAGCAGCTGAGTGTGAATCACTCCCAAAGAAACAGCCAAATCACCCACTCCACGCACTCCACGGCTGCCACCACACACACTGTGGGAGACACGGCACACAAACAACCACCTGTTGATCCCGCATCTCCATCAATCGGACTACAAATGCATCACTTGCAGTAGTCAAATCCCCCTGAAACACTTCCCAAATTCCCCTTGAATCTAAAACAAAATACTTCATCTCAATCCTTTGACTTCAGTTCATGCACTTTTCTCAAAGCAGGACTCTTACCTCACATCTGCAGCGCTCGCGATTCTCTCTCGGTGTCTGAATTAGGGAGCTCCAAAATAACATCAGCCTGCAACTCCGAAAAGCTCTCTGTCTCTTGGAGATGGACACAACAACTGAGCAGAACGAAGAACGGGAGGGAGAGAGAGAGAGAGACCGACAGATATAGAAGGAGCTGGAGGAACGTTAATGCAGACAGTCAGCGCAGCAACATGTGGTTATGAAGCTCAGAGCTGGAAACGAGAGCTTGTCCTGTGCAACAGATGAACACGAGCCCCACCAGCCCCCCGCCAATGCTCGATTCTCCCCTCAGCATCTGTACCACCCACCTCTCTGCTCCCCCACCTCTCTGTCTCTCCGTAATCAGTGACGAGAGCCCATTCATGTATCCTATTTGATAACCAAGGGTGCCACTGGCTGAAATGCAACACCATGCATGGGGGAAACGAGGGGAGGGCGAGAGATCATAGATCATGCAATGGATTCAGACTGAGAATTTTTGGTCTCACGTCCTTTCCTGTCCCGTCATCCGCCACTTTTGTCTTCCCATCATTCATGTTTTTCCCTCCAGTGACTGCTAAGCTCACTATCTTGATTTCAATATGACAATTTTTTTCTGAATGCGTTCTGTGGCCGTGGCGTGTGATTAATCTGTTTTTGCAGAGGACGTAACCATGACAATCAATATGGAGCCTCTAGGGCTTTTTAAAAGACAACAGGTTGGTTGGAGAAAGTGTGTGTGTGTGTGTGTGTGTGTGTGTGTGTTTAGTGATGTGCTGCCTTGGCTTAAACCTCAGCTTCTGTTTCTCAATTAAATTAACATGTGCTATTTACTGTCTCTCTTTCCCTCTCTTGCTCGCTCGCTCTCGGTGAATGTCTCTTATCTCATCTGCTAGGATTTACTGAGGGCTGCGGCGGTTGCTGATTATTTCATCTGCAATAAAGAAGAAAATATGTCAAATCCAACTACCAATAGCTATGAATAGAAGTCCTAAATATCAGCTGCACAATCTTTTCTTTGAATATACACATTCGATTCACAATTATGATGAAAATTTGAATTTTCTATATGAGAAAGCAGGTGAAAGTAAATAAAACCATTATGCATAATGACTTTTGAGACAAACGCAAGATTGCATATGAGAAAAATGGCTTGAGCATATTTTAATAAATCATTAGGTGTCAGGTTGAAGAATCATGACTTTTCTTAGGTTTATGAAAACAAACATGGTCCAAACAGGACAAATCTCTTTGTTGCATTCCTTATTCATTAATTGTTTTGGATAAAAGCATCTGCTAAAAATTAATAAATGTATGAAAACTACAAAAAACATTAGGTTTAATGCGTCAGTAGGATCTGTATGCTGGGTTTTAATTAGGTCAGAAGAAGATTTTAAATATTTTAATGGAAATTCTGTTATCATTATTCTTACCCATAATCTCACTTTGGTATTTCTAGCAAGGGCATAGTAACCACAGGCGAAAACAAGCATGGCTCTTTATTACCATGGTTACATCAGCTTTGGTTTCCTATATGATGGTAATGAAGGTATTCAGGTATGAAGGTATCAAGAAATATGTAGCCAAAACACATTGGGTCATTATGTATATGCCTTCCCTCTCCTAGATAGAGTAAGCATGTACTATTTCTTCCAAAATACCATATTACTACATGTGTTAAACAGTGTTGAAATAGGGATTATTATGTTATTTTTATTTAGGTTTATGTATTTTTATATAAACCTTTATAAGTATATTTTACTTATAAGTAAAAGTGATTATATTCAGGGGAGATTGGGCAAGTTGTATCACTTTTTTTTTTTTACTACAATGAACATTCCTCAGGTTTATTTTAGAAAATCAATTTCTGTAATAATTTTTCAACAATATTGCCCTGGAAAAAGATATGGTTTACATATACGGGGCATGTTGTCAAACTAAATGAGATAAATTGTCACAATGCCCTAATGAAAATTAACCATGGTTTCACTACAAATAAAACCAAAAAAACATGATTACTATACTAAAACCATGGTAACCACAATGGTTTTGCTACAATAACCACAGTTTAACCATGGTATATGTAGTAAAACTGTTGTTATACAAATGGTAATCAATATGCCAAAAAAAATATGGTTACTACAATTTTACTATAAGGGTGAAACCATTTTTAAGTAAAAATGTAAAAGTTCATGTAAACAATGTCTAACCATTGTTTTGGCCAACAATTATTGCAATAAATAAATTGTATAAATTTATATAATTTACAAAATGTGCAATTAGTTGTGGTTTTATTGTGTTCACTTGTTTAGACAGCAATATAGGAAATATGATCATACTGGAATTTTAATTTGGTGCACAGAATTCACAAAAAAAAAGCATAACACAATTTTAACATATTTTTATTTCCTTACACCTAATGAATAAAAATGAGAACATGTGGTTGGATTACCTGAGGCGCCAACAGTAAAGCTGCTAGTTTAAGCAGGGCTCCAGACTACGACCAACCATTTTTGTTGCCGGTGGGACTAAATTTTGTGAGCGGTCGCACCGGCGCGACCACCGCATTGTTCAACTCATAAGCGCTGCATATGAGAAACATCAAACGGCAAACGAAACAAAAGCATAACGGAACCGCACTACTCGTTTGAGCCGCAAGCAAACCGGTCTGAGCTCAGCACCAGTGTTGCCAACTAATTTTCAGAGAAAGTTGCTAAAGGAAGGTCGATTTGTTGCTAAAAGTTGCTAAACCATGGGGTGGGATGGCGCAGTGGATAAGACACATGCCTTTGGTGTGAGAGACCCGGGTTCGAATCCACTGTGTGACACCAATGTGTCCCTGAGCAAGACACTTAACCCCTAGTTGCTCCAGAGGCGTGCGACCTCTGACATATATAGCAATTGTAAGTCGCTTTGGATAAAAGCGTCAGATAAATGTAACCTCTTCAGATAAATGTAACCTCTTCTAAATAACGTTATGATGTCATTGCGCGATGACGTCATTGCTTATCCTGACGCATGAAATTGTAAAAAAATAAATAAATAATGTATATATATATATATATATATATATATATATATATATATATATATATATATATTTTTTTTTTGCTGAGATTTGATGTTGTGACAATAATTTAAATAATTTAATTTAGGTTTGTTTGTAAAATAATATAATATTAAAATATAAATAACTGTATTTTTTTAATAGCTACTAATACTACACATTCTCAACAATTATGCTTTAAGCAGTGTATTAGTAGTTAGTTAGTATGCTACACTCTAAGAAAAGTGTAAAAATAGGGCACAATCTACTATGTTAATATGAAATAATTTTTTACCTGCATTTTAAATTACGCATTGGGTTTTTGGGTTACAGGGTTATAATGGATAATGTCCTGGAAAATTACTAGTATCTTTTCCATTTTTTTTACAGTGTACTAACTGATCAACAATCAAACTACTAACAAAGTGTATCATAAATGAACAATTATTAAATTATTATTATTATTAATAAATTGAACAATTGCAAATAGCAGCTAACTCAAGTCATGTGATGTGTGTACTGCTAGGCATCTTTGGTGTCCTCTTTTTGTGTAATTTGAATGGAAAATATGTGCCTTTTTATTGTCTGAGTCACTTATCAAAAGTTGCTAAAAGTTGCCAAATAAATTTTTAAAAATTGCTAAATTTGTTGCTAGGTGCTTTTGGAAAAAATAGTTGCTAGGGTAGTCTGAAAAGTTGCTAAATTTAGCAACAAAATTGCTAAGTTGGCAACACTGCTCAGCACAGGTTTACTCGGGAACCAATGTTGATCTCGCGACACTATTACTGCACAGCGCTGCAAAATCCAGTGAGAAGCGTTTGAATTCGCTGCAGAATGAATAAGGTTGTTGCAAGATGAGATGCATTCAAATTTTGCACAGAATTCTCTGTGATTAATAGATCAAACAGCACTGACGTAGAAATCCAAAAGTAGCAACGCTGACTATAACCATGGTGTTGTGGCAGAAATAGTCCAATGTTATTACATCATTCATTTCAGGGTTTGTACAACCTTCAGAAAGAGAAATTCAAGCACTTTTCAATGATTTTCAAATATTTCACAGAACTATTTCCAGCACTTTAAAGCTTTAAAAATAATTCAATTTAAACTGTATTTTTAATTGGATGACCAAAATATACTTTGTGGTAAACAAACACTTGTAAAAAAATAAACAATAAATAAAAATAAAAAAATACCACCATAACCAGTAGATGGCAGCAGAGGAGCACTTATTGGCTTATTAGTCACTCATTTCTGCTTTTTGCTTTGTATTTTGAAATTATAAAATCACTATTATAAAATATCAAATGACCAAGGAATCAAATTTTTTCAAAGTTTTGCTCTTTTTTTGTTCAACTTTTCTTCAATTTGTGACTGAATTACCCACAAAGAGTGTTCCTTTTATAATCACTGAAGTTGTTTCAGTTATATATAATAAGAATAATAGTAATTTTAATAAGAGTAGAATAAAATTTTGCATGTTACTGTTGCTAATAGAAGTACATTTTGTATGCTTCCCAACTCAAGCTCAGTGCTTTACTGTCAAATGTGTATCACCAAGAAATAAATGTGTAATATTATTAGTAACTGCACTTATTAATGCAAAACAATAGTAATTTTATGATTAAATTATCTTTATTTTTAATACCACCCACACCACCACCACAGCGTTACCAAATCTGCTCCTGGAGCCACCATCTGTAGAACTTAGTTTAAGTTTAAGTTTATTTGTTTACAGGGGCAATGCACATTAATAAACATAACTGTAAATGTGCCAGAATTAGCCAAAAAGGCTATTTTTCATCTGTAGACCCTTGACAGAATGTTATAAAGTCACCCTAAAAATAAAGGCATCATTACACATACACATCATATGGGGAGACAAAAAAAATGAAGTAACAAACAGAAAACGTTACAGAAACATAAATACGCACGCACACAAAAATGCTACTAAAATACAAAATATAAGGAAATTATCTGGACAAAGTAAACATATGAGGGAAAGTAGAAAGAGAGAGAGATGGCAACGGGAGAAGGCAACATATAGCCAAGAGCAATTAGTACAAGAAAGTCTACTGTCAAGAATTACAGTACTAAC
This sequence comes from Tor tambroides, assembly GCA_021397915.2. Lineage (NCBI taxonomy): Eukaryota > Metazoa > Chordata > Actinopteri > Cypriniformes > Cyprinidae > Tor > Tor tambroides. The sequence goes on along the minus strand of JAFVLL020039728.1, from coordinate 130,357 downwards.
GTTGACAGTGCTGAGTTGCCAGTAACCATTTTGTAAGATGAGACTGAAAAGAACCAAAAGTATGTAATCTTCTAATTGTTGATGAGATGGAGTTCCAATCCCTTGCAGCTTTGACTGAAAATACAGACTGACTGAATTTACATCTTTTGAGAGGAATAATACAGTCCCCTCTTTCCCCACCCCTTGTAGATCGGTGAGCAGTTCTTCTAATGTTCACAAACTGTTTTAGTGGTGAAGTCAGACTATATAGTCTTAAACAGTAGACAAATATGTACATATTTGATCGTTATCCCAGCTTAGCAAATTGTATTTTTTTAATATTGAACAATGATGAAACTGAACTGATTTCTTATCAAGAGTTTTTAGTGGGATTTTAGTGATTTAGTGGCTCTCTTTACTGCTCTCAAATGTCAGTCTGGAGCCGTTAAGTGAAGTTCAGTCAATGTAAACAAAAAATGGTCGATTTGTCTGCACTAATGGCTAGTTATAAAATATACTAACTTTCTGTAGCATTTAACTGGTTTAAACTAATCCTCAGACACTTACACGGGAAATTGCTCGTATAGAATAGTAAACTGGAACTCAGAATCCCATGCTCACTTCCGGCCGGACAGCGTACTGTGCGCGCGCTGTCATTTTGCGTGTTCTCTCGCGAAGCTGAGTCGAGTGAAGTGGACAGCCCATCTGAAGACTTATCAAGACCGCTTAATACTTCACATATCTGCGACTGAAGCCATGGCAACCGACTCTTGGGCTCTAGCTGTGGACGAACAAGAGTCTACAGTCAAGTCTGTGAGTGAAAATGCGTTTTAATTGTGTTGTAATGGATTAGCGCACTAGCTGCGGTGAGTCAGGCGCTGGCCGCGTCTCAAATCCTAGTGAGCTGCCTCCCTAGACAGCATTTATGGATGTCACAGACGCGTTTGAAACGTCCAAACAAGGTTTTAGCCATTAAAATGCTTTGTAACTAGGTTTTGAGACACGGCCTGTATGAGATTTTAAATCTAGATCAGTTTTAGCGACTACAGTTTGACTTTGAAAAAGTAACTAACGTTAAATTAGTCTATATAACTCTAACGTGCGTAATGTGTGTATAATTTGCATTAGTGACTTGTATGACTAGCAGCAAACATATCTGCTTCATTTAAATCATTGACTTTTGTTTAATCAGTTTAAGGCGTTACTATTGACACATGCTTAATTTGTGAATGCACATTATTGTATATTGACGATATGAAGTGTATTTAAATGTATTAAAACTGTAAATTCTGTTGTTTGAAACAGATTGGAAACTTGCGGATTATGGAAGCAGGAGATGCAAATTTACATCAGACTGATGGTAGGCATTTTTTGCATTATTACTTTTCATTGAAGCAATAGTTCACCCAGAATTTAGTGTTTATGAAGTTCCAAACCTGTATAACTTCCACAAAAGGAGAAACTTTGAGGAACTGGAGTTTTCAATCTTCAAAAATGCTGCAAGAGTACTGTAAAGTGTCATTATAGTCATTATAAGTGTGTACTGTATTCCGAGTCTTGCAATATTTTTGTGAGGAACAGATTAAAATCATGTCATAACAACCTTGCCATTATCTGGTTCCTGATGGAAGAAGCAACCAGACCTTTTCTCAAAAATCTCCCTTTTTTTGTTCATCTAATGAACAAAGTCATATACATTTGGAACAACATGAGAGTGACATAACTGTTAACAATAATTGCATGAAAATATTTCTTAGCATTTTCTTATGTGTCATCTATTTTTTCTCTCCTGTACTGTAGACAATGGCGACAAATCCGACGAAGAGGAAAAAGGTTCGTTTTTAAACTGCAGTCTGAATTTACTGTCAACATAGAATAAAACTCAGTCAATTTATTTGCTTGATGCAATTTTTTAGTGTTTAGTGTAACATGTTTTTGTGAGTGATTCTGATTCTAAAGCTGTTTTAAGTACTTGAGTAGTCTAAAAAGTTGCTTAAGTTATGGATTAACTGTAAAAGGACCATTATAGTAGCCTGTATCTTTCCTAATCTGCTATTTAGAGGACAGAGCCACACAGTCTCTCCTAAACAAGCTGATCAGGAGCAATGTGGTCAACAACACAAACCAAGTGGAGGTTCTTCAGAGGGACCCAAACTCACCACTCTATTCAGTCAAGACCTTCGAGGAGCTGAGACTGTGAGTACTTCAAATAAGTGTTAAAACAATGACATCTGAGGGGAAAAAACGCTGTGAATTTACACTACCATTTAGAGGTTTGAGGTCAATTTTTCACAAAAATATTAAGCAGCACAACTATTTTCAACATTGATGATAATAATAATAAATGTTTCTTGAGCAGCAAATCAGCATATTAAGATTATTTCTGAAGGATCACGTGACTCTGAAGACTGGAGTAATGATGCTGAAAATTCAGCTTTGCATCACAGAAATAAAATATTAAATTGTAATAATAATTTACAATATTACAGTTTAATTTGTATTTTTGATAAAATTATTGATTTGATCTAATCTTCTTTCAAAAAAATTTTTTACCAGCCCAAGACTTTTGAACGGTAGTTTATATTGCTAGCATTCAGAACAATTACTGCTAACTTTTTGTTCAATATTTGCTGGAAAAAACTATGAAAAAAGACCATGCACTATATTTGGAAGCTTAGCCACCTGTCAGATAGCTTGCATGTCAATTTTATTAGTTTTAATTTGTGTAACTCAGGAAACCTCAGTTGCTCAAAGGTGTCTATGAAATGGGCTTCAACAGACCTTCTAAAATCCAAGAAAACGCCCTTCCCATGATGCTCGCCGAACCGTAAGTCCATATATTTTGTGCATTTTATTTTAATTGAATACAGAGGTCATATTGAGGGTTTGGAGCGAAAAGTGAATTGCACTAGAGCCCCTTTGGCTCAAAACCCTTGACATATGCAACTGGAATTATTATTATTAGTATTACTACTAGTACTACTTCTACTACTACTATTATTTTTATTATTTATTTATTTAAATTTTATTTTATTTTATTTGACTAAAAGCACACAGATTAGATATTTGATGAACAGTATTGGACCATCAAAACGTTTATGTGAAACTTCTGAGTATACGTGTGATTTGAGTTTTAAAGCACTCGGATGTTTCCCTGACTGTATGTGTTTCCTTCACTCCCAGACCTCAGAATCTAATCGCTCAGTCTCAGTCTGGCACTGGTAAAACAGCTGCCTTCGTGCTGGCCATGCTCAGTCATGTGGACCCAAGCTTAAAATGGCCTCAGGTGAGTTTGAAAACTGAGATTCACTCTAATGTTCCCTTTCATTCTGAGTTATGGCAAAACACTGCAGGTAAAACCTTTGTTTTTTCAGACAATGGTCAATTATGAAATTTTTAAGTTCATTAGATTACAAATCTTTTGCATATTTAAACATAACATTTTAGAATTGAAGCAGTAAAGAACTTCCTTAGTTTAAAAAAAAAAAAGAAAAAAAAAATGTTCTGCCATTTATTCACCTCATGTCTTTTTCATGGTACACAAAAGGAAACAAACAAAATCTGCAAAATATCTTCTTGCATGAACTCAAGGCTACAAGGGCAAGTTTTCATTTCAATGTGAACTAGAACGTAAATGTTGTTAATTATTTGGTGTCCAATCTGTGTCTGTTCTGCAGTGTTTGTGCATTTCTCCCACATATGAGCTTGCTCTGCAGACGGGTAAAGTCATCGAGCAGATGGGCAAGTTTTATCCAGAAGTCAAACTGGCATATGCTGTTCGAGGACATAAAAGTAAGTGGTTAAAATGGAGCCTCAGAATCTTGCGATGTGTAAAGCAGATTTAAATGTGTGATGACTGCTGTGCCCTCTGCCAGTGGAGCGTGGCGTTAAGATCAAGGAGCAGATCGTCATCGGCACACCTGGGACGGTTCTGGACTGGTGCGTTAAGCTGAAGCTCATCGACCCGAAAAAGATCAAAGTGTTTGTTCTGGACGAGGCCGATGTGATGATCGCCACACAGGGACACCAGGACCAGAGCATCCGCATTCAGAGGTGAACTTACTCTAGCGTTTGGAGAACATGCAAGCAAATACACAAATATATATTCAGATATACTAACGTCTGTGGCTTTTTGTGCATTGACATTTATTTTAAAATGTATTTTTTAAAACAAAAAAGTTATATTAGAAGTAACTTTAAATTTAAAATGCAACATGGTTTAGCATGAGATCAAGAATAAATGGTTTCTGTTACCCGTCTCTGACAGAATGCTGCCCAAAGGATGTCAGATGTTACTTTTCTCTGCCACCTTTGAGGACTCTGTGTGGAAGTTTGCTGAGCGGGTCGTGCCGGATCCCAACATCATCAAGCTTAAACGAGAAGAGGAGACCCTGGACACTATCAAGCAGTACTACGTGCTCTGCAACAGCAAGGAGGACAAGTTCAACGCGCTCTGTAACATCTATGGAGCCATCACTATCGCACAAGCTATGATCTTCTGTCATGTGAGTCTGTTTGCCTCTGATTGATATCTGTATGTTTGCGGTTCTTTCACTTTGTAGTCTCATATTGTTGTCTTTTCTCAGACTCGGAAAACAGCCAACTGGCTCGCTGGCCAGCTGTCTAAAGAAGGCCACCAGGTGGCGCTCCTCAGTGGGGAAATGGTAGTCGAGCAGAGAGCTGCAGTTATTGAACGTTTCCGAGACGGCAAGGAGAAAGTTCTCATCACTACTAATGTCTGTGCAAGAGGCAAGTGCACTATTACATCTAATAAGATGCAAAGCTGTATTTTTACAGCCTTGGAGAGAATATAGAGTTAACCAAAATTATTTGTTTTTTACTCATCTGTGTGTAAATTCTGTAATGTTCAATAATCAAGCTATCCATCCACAGGTATTGATGTGGAACAAGTGTCAGTGGTGATCAACTTTGACCTTCCATTGGACAAAGATGGCAATCCAGACAACGAAACGTACCTCCACCGGATCGGCAGAACTGGACGTTTTGGTAAGAGAGGACTTGCTATCAACATGGTGGACAGTCAGCGAAGCATGGAGATTCTCAAGACATATGAGAGGCATTTTAGTAAGTGTTTCCATTAGTGTTTATCTCTTAAAGTAATGGCTCACCCAGTATTTATTTGATTTATTTTGAATGAATTATAAAAATAATGAATAATTATAAATGCTAAAAATATATCAAATCAATGTATTACTTATTACTTACTAATATATATTAAATTAATTAAAATTCATAAATTATTAAATTAATTATTCAGTTTTTGATTTATTTCAGTTTTTAATAATTACAGTCTAAATGTGTTATTTTATGCTTTTCCTTTTGAGTCGACTGGTAATATCTATATGAAAAATGTGATATTTATTTTTCTTCATTTTAGAATTATTATATAAATTATTTTATATTTTACATTTTTTAATGAATATTAATGTATATAAATGTAAAAAAATAATGAACTCATATATATATAATTTTTTTTTTTTTTTTTTTTTTTTTTTTTTAATCATTATTTTAAGGAACATTAATGTACAAAAATAATGAATGATTAACCTTTTATAAAATGAACCTTTATTTCAATTTATTAGTTTACTAATTTGTTTTACCCAACAGATAAGAAAATTGGGAGGCTGGACACAGATGATCTTGATGAAATTGAAAAAATCGCCAACTGAAGTGATGAAGAGCGAAATGCACTCCAAATTTTTCCGTAAAAATCAGTTCTGCTGTTACCTCGTCAGACTTGATGCTTGAATAATCTGCATTGCAAAGACAGATGTTTACATAAATTATCAACTTCTATTTAGGAGAATATGCTTTAACTCAAGCTTAATGCCAAATAGTTTTGATTCTAAGCTTATAGCTGTTACAGGACTTTTTGAATTAGTTTGCATTTGACAGAGTGTGTTTTGAGTTTGAAGTGAAGTGCAGTACTAATTCCTACATTTAATCTTGTTTACAGGAGACAGTTTTACATAGGCATTTTCTCTGTTATCTACTTGACTAATGAAGCATATCTTGCATAGTGTTGCACTGTGAAGTAAGTTGACTACTTTTTGGTCTTACGTGTGAATAGAATCATAACAGACTTCAGTATTTATTCCATCACAGTATCTGAGAAAATAAAAGTCAGTCAGGAAGAGATTCTGTGATAAATATGGTTTACTTGCCTTCAGATTGGTACAAAATTATAATAAGGCGCACAAATGACACAGTCTCTTAAGACCAACTCAAAACACTAACATTCCTTAAGAGCACTTTAGAATAAAAGACATTTTATAATGAGAATTATTGTGAAAATCACAATAGAGTGTTATTTTGATATATAGCAATGCTATTGTACTTGAACTGCGAAAAGCATTTTGAAGCTTTCTGAAGAAGAGTTTGTTTTGTTCTGTTCAGAAAGACCAAATATTAGTTTGAGTTTTAGTTGAACTGTGAATTATTTGAACATTTGCTCGCATGTTCCTTTCCGTTGCAGGAAATGCAGCACATTTACAAAGTATAAAGAGCTACTGAAGAGTGATATTGTTGTATTGCAGCTATATTGTTAGGAATGGCTGCTCTACTGTTGTTTGCAAAATGCAAAATTATTTTAGTTTGTTTACATTCTTGCTGCTTAAATGAATGCACCTTGTTCGACTGAAACCCATTTGCAATTGCATTTAGCTGCAGCATTTCAATTTCTTTTTTTGTACATTTGCTGCATTTAGGGTTTTATAGTTGTTTCCTATATATTCTTATAATAATAAAACTACCAGTTGGCTCAATTCTATGTGGTGATATCAATCATTTTTTACTTATTTTATAATTTATTTCATTGTTGGATTTATTTGGTCTCTCCAACTCCCTGCATCCACTGTGCAAAAGACAGCACCTTTATTATAGGTTGCATAAAGGGGGAAAAAAACTGTTTTGCATTCTGATATTCAGTTTTAATTTGTGGAAATCAAAATATTTAAGAAAACAGTGTCTAATTATCAAAAAAAAAAAAAAACAATGTCAAAGCAAAAATGTCTTAATGGTCCTGTATATAAGTTTTACTTTCTTTAAGCAAAACGTAATATATGTAATATATCTTTTATCTAGATTTTATCTATAATGTCTAATTCTTCCTGTTGTTTATGACCCAGACTGTTTTAGTGAATTTGTTGTTTTGTCAAGCAACATTAGTTTTACCTTAGAGTAACAGTTGACTCAAAAATGAAAATTTGCTGAAAACTGACTCACCCTTAGGTCGTCCAAGATGTAGATGAGTTTGTTTCTTCATCAGAACAGATTTGGAGAAATTTAGCATTACATCACTTGCACACCAGTGGATCCTCTGCAGTGAATGGGTGCCGTCAGAATGAGAGTCCAAACAGCTGATAAAAACATCACAATAATCTACAAGTAATCCACACCACTCCAGTCCATCAGTTAACACCCTGTGAAGTGAAAAACTGTATGTTTATAAGAAAAAAATCCATCATTAAGATATTTTAACTTCAAATATTGATTGCTTCAGTAAAAAAGTTGTCTCATGAATCAGGAGAGAAATACTCAGGTGAAAAACAAGTGCACTTCCATAATGTACTTAAAGTGCTCTATTTTCGCACACTAATTTTGTACTTAATATACTAAAAATGATTCTTTAGTACCTCTTAAGATAAACTTAAGATCATCTAAGTGTACTCAACTGCTATTTTGAGACACCATGAATATGAACTAAAATGCACTTTTAACATACTATCTCTGTATTTAAAAAATGTATTTAGTTAGCACTTGTAGCACACTTGAACCCATCTTTCATACACTAGTACACTCAAGTGTACTAGAAGTGGTAACTAAATACATTTTTTAAATACAAAGATAGTATGTTAAAAGTGCATTTTAGTTCATATTCATGGTGTCTCAAAATAGCACAGTTGAGTACACTTAAGAAGTACTAAAGAATCATTTTTAGTATATTAAGTACAAATTTAGTGCGTGAAAACAGAGCACTTTAAGTACATTATGGAAGTGTACTTGTTTTTCACCTGGGTAAGCACAGATCAAGTACTGTTTACAAGCGAAAACACTGGAGGAAGTGTTATTATGGATTATGGACTGGTATTTTGTCCAGAAGCGATGTGTTGATTACTAAATTATTGTTATGTTTTTATCAGCTGTTTGGACTCTCATTCTGACGGCACCCATTCACTGCAGAGGATCCATTGATGAGCAAGTGAGTTACTGCTAAATTTCTCCAAATCTATACTGATTAAGAAACAAACTCATCTACATCTTGAATGGCCTGGGGTTGAGTCAATTTTCAACAAATTTTAATTTTAAAAACTCTTTTTGAAAGAGTATATGTAGTTGTGTATATATATATGGGACAAATAAATATTTTGCCATCAAAATTATCTTTTAATCATGAGGAATTCGATTCATAATTTGAAATGTCCATAAAAAAGTTAAAACTACATTAGTGTTTCAAGTTAAATCCATGTTGCTGTCATCCTGGGAAATGCATAAAACCAATTTGTTCAGGACGCCGCACTGAGCCAAGGTCATTGTAAGGTTTGTAAAAGTCCTGCGTGGCACATCCATAGTCTCAATCATACAATTGTCAAACCTCTCCCCGAATTCAGCCTCTGCGGCTGATAGCACTGCCTGGAGCTGGTCTGTCGGCCGGAAATGGCACTTGAACCTCTGACCGCATGGAGTTCTGATAGCAAGCAGTAGGCCTGGTTCCTCTGGAGGAGTTCGACCCGTCTCACTTCCTGACGTCACATCCGGTCGGGCCTTTGTGTGGACACGTGAAGTGTGCCGACATATCCTACGGCTGCTGTCACCTTGACTGAACGTCCGCTCCGTACCGGTTTTTTTCTCTATGGTAGGGAGAACCCTGTATTTGTTGAGGGAGATGGGCTCATCCGGGGATCTGTCGAAGATTTCAGTCAGTATTTCTGTACTTTGTTGACTGCAGCGTCTCAGAATGGCTCGGGATCGAAGGCACTTGCTTAACCTGTCGTTTGCCTTTGTGGCTGGAGGTTGGGGTGAAAGAGACGAGGACTGGGAAGGAGGATCCACACTGGAAGTGGGAGCCATCATGGGTCTGCTGCGTCCCTTAGATGACTTGGGCCTGGTCACATGCATCCTTCCTCCAGAAGACACTGAATTCTGATCAGATAGATAGATAGATAGATAGATAAAAATACAGACAGATAGATAGATAGATAGATAGATAGATAGATAGATAGATAAAAATACAGAGATAGATAGATAGATAGATAAAAATACTGACAGACAGACAGACAGACAGACAGATAGATAGATAGATAGATAGATAGATAAAAATACAGAGATAGATAGATAGATAGATAAAAATACTGACAGACAGACAGACAGACAGACAGACAGATAGATAGATAGATAGATAGATAGATAGATAATAATACAGAGATAGATAGATAGATAGATAGATGATAGATAGATAGATTAAAACTATAAACGTCTTCAGTATCATTAGTTACATTAGACTTGCATGTACTTGCAGTCAGTCTTAACTTACCTAATAAATAAGCTCATGTATTACAAATAATTTACGGTTCTATTTATAGGTTAAAGTTGATCAAATATTTAATAAATAATCGTAATACAGAAAAATGTCAAATGTCTCTTACCTTTTATGTTATTTTGCTTCTTTCAGTCGTTGCTGAAGGCATAAAGTAAGCAGGCATTTTCACTACGGTCGATAGTTTTGCCGACGCACTGGCGTCTCCGTAGCAACGCTTCCGTAGCGGAAGTGCCATAGAGACAGAGACCATTTAGGCCACGCCCACACCGGGGAGAAAAAAACAATCCCATCGCTATCTATCAAAGACTATAGTGGTTTTATTTGTAGTAAAACCATGGTAAATTTTCCTAAGGGTGGATATTTTTCTTGTTTGTGGTACAATTTGTTTTTGTTTTTTTGTATAATCACGGTCAGACTTAATGTTATTTCATATCGTTACTCGTGAATTCACGTGGGACATTTACTACTATGAGATATTTACATTTCCTAAAGCAATTTAAGGTCAAAAAGGTCACTTTGGATCAAACATGTAGCAAATAATAACCAAAAATATACACTGAATATAAATAGTGTTGTATTGCTTGCTATGAAGTGTGCTGTTTGTCAAACTGTAAATGTATTGTAAGAAGTAAATGTTATCATCCTAAGGCAAATCTTGAAAATCAATGTTCAGTGTTCTTTTCATTTTAGATAAAATATGAGAAAAACCATGACGAACACACATTTTAAAAGAACGTATTTATTGCATTACATTTTATTTATACATTACAACAAAATTTCCCCCTTTGTAGTTTCAGCATAGCTGCAGATGTATGATGCACATTCAACCTGAATTCAAGTAAAATAAAAGTATTACCAATAATATAAATAACACTCAAAGAAAAAAAAGAAAGAAATGACCTATATATTCAAATATAAACATTTCAAATTTAAATACACATCATACACATCCTGTGCCTTTAAATGGCTTCATTTTGTTCCCTAAGCTCAAATATATTAAAATGCACCCACCATTTAATGCCCACTTGGTGTTGTGTAGTTGATAGCTTTAATGAGCAGAACCCTGCTTAAAATGTGCATTAAATCTGCATATTGCATGTCCCTTCAGTTTTGAAACAGACAGACAGTCAAGTAAGTCAAAGTTTGAAGTAAATAAGTGCGTATGTGCCACAAGGACTATGTATTAATTAGTGTAAAGAGTAAAATATATATCAGTCCTTTCTCTTCTACGGTAACTCCAGGAGGTTGTTCTTCGCATATAAGTCTTCTGTGATCTGGTAGACTTCAGCAATGAGAGGCAAAGACTCTCCTAACAAAGCAACCACCTGCGTGTGATCGCCCGCATTCATCACATTAAAGAATGTGTCACGCCCCGGAAGGGCACAGAACGCCACGCCGACAGCTTTCCGGATGAGCCAGGGGTGGTGCTGAGCCAGAGACTCATTATAGGCATCAGAACACATGACGGAGGTCTTGCCGTCCTCTGTGCTGGTCCGCAGTCTCTCCAGGAACAGCTCCAGCCAGTGCAGAGCCCGATGGAGCCTCAGAAGAGTGCGGCAGCCCGATTCTGGGTGGCTGCCTCTTTTGGTGAGGTCCACCAGGTCATTTTCCAGCTCATACTTCACCATGGACTGGATGGTGACATAATGAGATCCATTTTCTCCTGAAAGGAAGTTCTCTAGGATCTGGATTTTGCTGACCACATCCTTGGAGATGAAGGAAAACACGTTTCCCAAACTATTCATGAAGCTGATAGAAAAAAGAGGGATTGTCATTATTAAAGTTGCTTGTAGTCTTTATATTCAAATGGCTTTCCTACATTTTTTGACCAATGAATTTTACAGGTATTTGTAATTACAAGATACAGATTTTTTTATTTATTTATTTCTTTTTTTACAGCCAAGCATTAAAAAATTTTAAATTAACAATATAAATTTACATGTCTAACATTTCCATTAATTGTCCTGGTCCTTAAATTATAATAAAATGACATATGAAATTAAAAATCCATATTTCATGAGTTGTGGCAACACTTTTTAAAATATCCCAAGACCATAATGTAAAACATGTACTCACGAGACCAGCTCTTGCCATCCAGCTATATAATATTTAATGTAAACCTCCTTATTTTCACTCAGACTTGATCTGAATGTTTCCAAAACCCTTTGAAGACTGAATGTATCTGCCATGCCTGTTCTTTCTAATTTAACTACCACGACATAAAATTAGTGGACAAGTTCTTACAAAATCGACAAGGCAATAAAAGCCCTTCTATATATAAATTTTCAATAATGTGTCTTATGTGTTCTTCATTGGGATCATATCGCTATAAATGCTTTGCTTTCCTCTTGATCCTCTCTTCCAGGATTTTCCTGTGCTCTTTAAGCAACGTAAGCTACATTAGACCAATCAAATCATGTATTTCATGTCACATGACAAGTAGTTCCATGTGATTGGACATTGGTCCTGGCCCTCTGCGGTGTTTAGTACATTTTAACCAATGGGGTTATAGGTGACGAAATCACGCACGGACATCACGTAGGACGTCAAATCACTACGATCTTCCATGAGGCGGCGCTCGAGAGCTCAGAAAGTCGAATTCTCCATTGAGTCGCATTGAAATATTTGGAGATTATTTGCTTTTTTGGAGACAATTATGCACCGAAAAGCATAATCTTTTTAATATATTAACTTTATAGATTTGTATCTGACAACGGAATGTAAATACGGCTCTGAATATGAGTGAAAATGATTTTTAAAAATCCTTGTCCAGAAATCACCAACGAGTATGATTGGTCCAACCTAAACAGCGCTGTGAGAAGTAACAGTAACCACGTGATATGGCCGTTTTTAGTCCGCTTGAATAGTCAGTCGCCTTGGTAGTAATTTACACCTAAAAATAGTTATTAGAGGCTTTAATACGCATAAAATGAAAATACACAGTGACGAGTTCAAATAAGAAAATTATTATTTAGAAACGATAGACTGGGCCACTAAGTCACGCCCACATTGATACACTTATTGATATTCTACTCTCTTGTTCTGTGGAGTTATGACTGGCGTGCAGTTGTTTAGCTTCTGTGCTAACCTGTTTGTGAATGATCTACTGTTGGAACACTTTTAAAGTCCTTACAGTCGCTTTACGTCCCTGGATAGTGTGCAAGTTGACTGACATGCACCCATCAAGTGTTCATATCCGGCTAATCTACAGTTAGTGTTTGACCATCAGTCTGCTGTAAACATAAAACATTCATTTCTGAGCTTTTCAAAGCTGTCAAGATGCCTGATATCAAAGTTACGCCTTTAGGTAAGAAGTCTGCTTAATTTTATAAATAACACTTCTTAAAAACGTTAATAAATAAGCCATTATCAAACATATGATGTTTAACAAATCCGATAATATTGTGCAGGAATCAACGATATTAGTAGATGAGTTCACTATTTCATGTTATGTTATTGTATCTTTTTATTGATGTATCATGTATTCGCATGTTATTTTACACACAGACACACACACACACACACACACACACACACATACATATGTAAGGAATAATTGACGACGGGCCGTTGAATTATTAGAAAAATAATGCACACCCGAGGTGGTGATGCGGCCTTGACGCGAAGCGGATTTTCTAATAATTCAACGGTCCAGAGTCAATTATTCCGCTTATACTACGGTTGCCACACCTCAACACATCGATCAGATGATATATTTCAAGGGATTCGTCCGGCTTTTGTACTTAAATCGCTATTGTGAGTAGGATTATTTCTTCCGCATCTCATCCATCACCTCCGTTGCTAATTCCAAAAAGTAATTTTAGACCTAGTAACTGAGGCTTGAGCCGTTGATAGTAGACTAATGCAGCTAATAACTAACTTATGAGAGTGAGCGAGCGTGTGTGAATTAGCCTACCTCTCTGAGTCTGTCTCTCATCAGTGCTCGGCAGTAGAGTCCCTACTATTGAAACTTTAAGTTCATTTTCCTCACGAACAGTCCCGTTGTTACCTTGCTTCGCTTGTGAGAAATGTCATGTACTTTTAAGATGCTAAACTATTTACTGACAAAGTCGTCAGAGCAGCGATAACAACATTAGCGCGTATGTTTTCATGTGTGTAAACTAGACCTTTTGATATAACTGAAATCATTTGGCGAAGTGATATGAACTGTAATGCGGTCGAGAGCTGCCTGGAACTACGTTCGCCGTGCGTTTCCCTGAAAATAATTGCACACCTTAGAACGTTTGTCAGCCAATCAG